>OY992876.1:390912597-391107597 GCA_963921405.1 Cepaea hortensis
ATGGCTGATTCATCAAGCCTGCATACAGAAAGTAGTGTCCTTAATACCGGCATTGTCCCACAAGGAGCGTCTTGAGCACTGATATTTGCATTTGCCAATAGCAATTAATGATACAGCCGAGACAAAAGAAAGGTTAGATAGATGCTTCTGATTATTATTAAGGGGTGATCTAGTTTCGGGGTGGCTAGATAAATACGTCCGGTACTTGATAAGACTCAGAGGTAAGTCTCATATTAAGTCTAAAGACTGAACTCATAGATGGCTGAGGTGAGGGTGACCTTCTAGGTGCCCCGGTTCCCGGGGCTATGTCGGCGGGGGTGAACATACGTGAACATGTTCAGATATGTCTTTCGGGAAAACCAGAGGATGACTCAGAGCGTACTGACCGCGGTAAACCTGCTTGAAGATGTGTAGACATGGTGTCTATGGTGCACCAACCGCACACGCTGTATAAAAAGGACCACAAAGGCGGGCTAAGGACTTGGCTAATGACTCAACCGATCAAAGATGGCGCTGCAGCCGGCCACGCGCCTAACGGGATACAACCGAAAAACACGTGACTAAAACGAGTCAAATATGGCACTGCATCCGGTCACGTGGCTAATGGGATCCAACCGAAACACGGGCCTAAACTCGCTCAAAGATAGCGCTGCATTCGATCACACGTGGGTTATGGTCATAACCGATAAAATATAGCGCTGCTTCAGGTCACCTGTGTAATGGCTACAACCTGACCACGTGCTATCTGACTAAGGCCGAGCACAGATGGCGTCGCATCCGATAACATGTGGTAATGGTCACATCCGATAAAATATGGCGATGCTTCCGGTCATTTGGCTAAGGGATACAATCTAAACTCGTGACTAAAGCCGGTTTAAGATGGCGTCGCAGTCGATCACATGTGTAAGGGTACAGCTGAGACCCGAAGGTAATGACTACTTTTGGAGGTATTCATGGAACCCAAACTCACATGGGATGAGATTACATCCCAGTCAACCTTACAAAGCATTTTAAATTTGACATCCGTGTTGTCAACACCTAGAAAATGATCAAGAGAGGACACCCTTCTCCCAAAAAGCAAAAGAAACGTTTAAACAATTAAATTTCTCTTTATGTTTCCAAATTGAATGTTTCATGTAGAAATTTAATTGTTAATTTTTTGTACAATTTTAATGTTGAAGTTTTATTTTTTCATTCAACCATAGTGACTTATTACATAAGGTACATTTAAATTTATGAAATACAGCCGTTGTTTTCATAGGGTGCAGACGAGTATCTCTAGTAGGTTGGTGATGTAAAATGTTAACGTGAGCTATTTTTCCCCCTTTGGTTAAGGAATTTTCCTACTTTTTTTTAATAGTTTCTCTGAAATTTGGCTAAAATTGTTCATATTTTGTTAACAAAATTTCCTACTTTTTATAAGTTTTGGATGAAATATTTCTTCACTTGTCCAGAAATTTTCACAATTGGTTAACAAAGTTTTCTACTTTTTATAAGTTTCGATGAACTTTGGCCAATTATTTTTTCACATTTGGTTAACAAAGTTTCCTACTTTTCATATGTTTGACTGAGATTTTTATAAGTTTGGTTTGAAATTTGGCTAACCTTTTCACATTTGGTTAACAAATGTTCTCATGTTTCATAAGTTTGGCTGAGATTTTTAAATGTTTGGTTGAAATGTGACCAACATTTTTTCACTTTGGTTAACAAATTTTCCTACTTTTCATAAGTTTGGGTGAGCTTTCTATAAGTCTGGTTGAAATATAGCCACAATTTTTCCCATTTGGCTAACAAATTTTATTACTTGACAAAGATTTTTTCCCTTCACTCTCTCACAATATGACAACTATATACACCGTAAACACTAAATATTCAACAACCAAGACGTAATTATAATCTATATTCCTGTTTATTTACAGTATTTCAGTATATTTTACAAGAATAGTAATTTTTTTTTTATGTCATTATACAAAATGGATGATGTGATATGAGCCGGTATACATAGTATCATCAAAACATTTTATTTTCACATATAGAGCTATACAAATTGTATGTTGTTTCTGGGTTTCTTCACACCACTGTCTGGGTAGGTTGGTTTTTCCGGCTGGTAGCGTGGTATGTATATGTCACTTGGTATGTAGCCATAAGACTGGTCTCCTGCTTGGTGGGCTGACATCTGAGTATTGTAGACAACCGGGCCATCAATCATCTGAGTGTTGGGCACATCAAACATCTGGCTATTGGTTTCTTCACATATCTGGTTGTTGGGGTCATCACACATCTGATTGTAGCTGGGTTGATAATTGGTGGTTTAGTATGCGTCTACTTGGTGGCTTCGTTTAGTACCCTGTTTGACTTGAGTACTGTCTTGAGTGTGTTGGACTTGATTGCTTCTGTTGGTGTCTTGTTGCACATCAAACAGTTGGTTATTGGACTCATCACACATCTGGTTGCTGGAGTCATCACACATCTGTCTGTAGCTGGTTTGAAAACTGGCGGTATAGTATACGTCTAGATGGTGGTTTTGGTTAGTTCCTTGTTTAACTTGAACACTGTCTTGAGTGTTTTGGACTTGATTGCTTCTGGTAGTGCCTTGTTTGACATGAGCACTGACTTGAATGTTTTGGTTACTGACTTGCTTGTCTCTGTTAGCACCTTGTTTGACTTCGTTACTGTTTTGGTTAACTTGGTTGATTCTGTCAAAGTCAGCTAGGATCTCGCGATGCATGGCGCTCATCTGTTCATATTCTTGCCGAGTAAGTGTCATACCCGTCTTAGTCAGGACTTTCTGGATGGATTCACCGTAAAATCTTCGGATGTGTAACGTGTTCGTTCCTCTGTAGGATGAGACAAACACGGCCTTATCACCACCGCCCACTGGTCTAATAGCCTCACCACTACGAGTCATGTAGACCCAGTTAACAGGCACAGTCTTGAGGTCTGTAGTCATCTTCAGATCACAATGCTTGGGTGTTACCAGCCTCGGGTTTATATACTAGTTGTTTGAGCCACGCGTATAACAGTTTCAGCCAGTTTCTTAGGTCAAGCGGTTCAGATTACGCTGACGTGGCTATCCGTATGGCGCGACTAAACGTTCCACTACCCGCTCGTTTACCTGTTGTATGTTTGAGCTGGTTTGGGGAATGCGGGTAATGCTCGCCGCATGACCTCTAACCATGATGAGATAGATAGCGTAGAGGGTGCCGTGTTACTTGCGTTGTAGTCATTGTGAGCTACAGTCTGTGAAGTCAGAATACCAGTGATATGCATATACAGTCTCCTCACACCCACTGTAGTTTTCTTTGTATTGAGGACTGGTCTGCTATTAAAGACAGGACTGTTAGAATATTACAACCATTTTGTTTTTTTATGTAGGTGTTTTAATACTCATCCGCTAGTGTGGATTGACCGTTATATTTTAATTAACAGTTACCGTACGGGGATTAGACTATCTCGGCCTCTTTCACTGTTGTTCTTGACTTTTTCTTTGCTTCAGGACTTTGACTCTGTGACTGTCCCCCAGGAATGGGGTCAGAATTTGTTCCAACTCTAGTTTACGCCGTTCAAAACGCTCACGCTCTCTGATTACATGGTGCCAGTTACCATTGCGTTCTTCGGTGCCAACGATATGAACTGTTAAGAAGTGTGGTGCTGTTGCAAAATTAACCCGTAGGGGAGAATAATCTCATTGAAACCTACTTAAGTGACATAAAGAGGACCAGACAATAGAATGTACCATTATACACCGGAACTAGCACACCTGTCCTTGGAATCTATGATCATGAACGTTACTATTTATACATACCTTACTCGTTTGGTGTTGTATGTCAGCTGCTGCGACAGAGGAGCAACTTCGGAAACCAGCAGTAGGATATTTTTCATTCCACAAAGTATTGATTTTCTTGAGAAACTCAGAGTCTGATTCTTGACTGCTAGGCAGAAGGTCAAGATTTTCATCTGGAGAAACATCGTCAAGCAGATCAAATGTTGTCTCGGGCGGGTTTATGGGTGTGTGACTACAAGAAGTAGTTTTCTTGCAGAACAACATGTCTAATGACAGAGCTGGGGTGAAAAAACGCCAGTCTTCAAAACAAGGTAACGTAGAAGTTGTGCTTGTTTTGTCAAAACTGGCATGCTCTGGTGAACTTTGGCAGACATTACTTTGGAAACCAGTGTCTTTATTTCTCTGAGCGTGCCCCAATACTAGTCTTTGGGAATGAAGCTTTTCCTCTGTGTCACATGCAGTGTGAATGGAGTCAGGAATGTTTTTCGTTTGCAAGGGTTGTACTCCATGTTTTCGTGTTTCTCTTTGACGTTTCTTTTGCTTTTTGGAAGAAGGGTGTCCTCTCTTGATCATTTTATAGGTGTTGATAACACGGATGTCAAATTTAAAATGATTTGTAAGGTTGACAGGGGTGTAATCTCATCCTCTGTGAGTTTGGGTTCCATGAATATCTCCGGAAATAGTCATTACCTTCGGGTCTCAGCTGTACCCTTACACATGTGATCGACTGCGACGCCATCTTAAACCGGTTTTAGTCACGAGTTTAGATTGTATCCCTTAGCCACATGACCGGAAGCATCGCCATATTTTATCGGATGTGACCATTACCACATGTGATCAGATGCGACGCCATCTTTGCTCGGCCTTAGTCAGATAGCACGTGGTTTGGTTGTAGCCATTACACAGGCGACCTGAAGCAGCGCTATATTTTATCGGATATGACCATTACCCACGTGTGATCGGATGCAGCGCCATCTTTGAGCGGGTTTAGGCCCATGTTTCGGTTGTATCCCATTGCCACTTGTGATCGGATGCGACGCCATCTATGATTGGGTTTGGCCACGTGTTTCGGTTGTATCCCATTAGCCACGTGACCGGATGCATTGCCATATTTGACTTGTTTTAGTCACGTGTTTTGGTTGTATCCCATTACCTACGTGTGATCGGATGCAGCGCCATCTTTGATTGGCTTTAGCCACGTGTTTTTCGGTTGTATCCCATTAGACACGTGGCCGGCTGCAGTGCCATCTTTGATCGGTTGAGTCATTAGCCAAGTCTTTAGCCCGCCTTTGTGATCCTTTTTATATAGCGTTTGCGGTTGGTGCACCATAGGCACCATGTCTACATATTTTCAAGCAGGTTTATCGCGGTCAGTACGCTCTGAGTCATCCTCCGGTTTACCCTAAAGACATGTCTGAACTTATTCACGTATGTTCACCCCCGCCGACATAGCCCCGCGAACCGGGGCACCTAGGAGGTCACACCCACCTCAGCCATCTATGAGTTCAGTCTTTAGACTTAATATGATACTTACCTCTGGGTCTTATCAAGGTCCGGACGTATTTATCTAGCCACCCCGCCACTAGACAACCCTTTAACAATGATTAGAAGCATCTATCTAACTTTTCTTGTGTCTCGACTGTATCATTAATTGCTATTGGCAAATGCAAAAATCAGTGCTTGAGGCTCTCCTTGTGGGACATTGCCGGTACTAAGGACACTACTTTTTGTATGCAGGCTTGATGAATCAGCCATGTGCGCGTGTTGATTGGTGTCGCAGCCAGCAGAGCACATACTCCCGTTATATGTGATTGATTGATTGATTGATTGATTGATCTAGGAACCGACATCACAGCATTCGGGACATTCCCATAAGCGCTCCGTCCCCATCCTCAGCAACCAGCGAAGAGTTCCAACACTAATAGTTCCAGTAGCAATCTGATTATATGTCCGTCTCTCCTTTCCTCTGAGCGTCGAGCGTCGGCCAGATCCCCTCGTCACTCCTCGCTGCCTCATTCTAATCAGACTATGGTGATCCATTTGCTCCTCCGAGGTGTACACGTGCTCCCACAAGGCCGCAACCACATCTGCCTTATATGTGATTAGAACCATATATCTCTTTATTATACTAGTATTGTTAGGTTAACTACTAATAGTAGTAGTAGTTGAAGTAGTAGTAGTAGTAGTAGTAGTAGTAGTAGTAGTAGTAGTAGTAGTAGTAGTAGTAGTAGTAGTAGTAGTAGTAGTAGTAGTAGTAGTAGTAGTAGCAGCAGCAGCAGCAGCAGCAGCAGCAGCAGTAGTAGTAGTAGTAGTAGTAGTAGTAGTAGTAGTAGTAGTAGTAGTAGTAGTAGTAGTAGTAGTAGTAGTAGTAGTAGTAGTAGTAGTAGTAGTAGTAGTAGTAGTAGTAGTAGTAGTAGTAGTAGTAGTAGTAGTAGTTGGAGAAACACAACGAATAAGTGAAAGATTTGTTTTAAAAAAGCCATCTTACCATTAGAGACTTGGCGCATTGTGAAATGGTCGGTGTACTGCAATATGTAAACAGAAAATAAGAGACAGAGCGATCGAAAGAGGGAGTGAAAGAGAGAGCGATAGAGAAAGAGACAGAGACACAGAGTGAGAGCGAGAAAAAGATAGAGAGAGAGAGAGAGAGAGAAAGAGAGAGCGAGAGAGAAAGAGTCAGAGAGACAGAGAATGAGAGAAAATATAGAGATAGAGAGAGAGAAAGATAGAGATGGAGAGAGAGAGAGAGAGAGAGAGAGGGAGAGAGAGAGAGAGAGAATATGATAGTAATGCCTTGTTTGAACAGTACCCGTATTAATAATTCTAGAGAGAAAGATAGAGATATTGAGAGAGAGAGAGAGAGAGAGAGAGAGAGAGAGAGAGAGAGAGCAAGTGAGTGAAAGAGAGAGAGAGAGCAAGTGAGTGAAAGAGAGAGTGAGAGAGAAAGAGCTAGAGAGACAGAGAGTGAGAGAGAGACAGAGGGAGAGGGAGAGAAAGAGAGAATAGAGAGAGAGGGCAAGAGAGAAAGAGCCAGAGAGACAGAGAGTGAGAGAAAAGATAGAGAGATAGAGATTTACAGCAAATAGAAATACATATTTGTGCTGAACTTTATTTTACTCTGTCGACTTAACTCTACCATACTTAAACGCAAGATTTCCGTCTCTTGCATGACTGACCACTGCATATTTTTCACCGACCACAACTCGACTAGCCGTCAAATGTATTATCTTCACAGCTTATCAGCCGCTGATCGCTGGCCATTGTTGTATTACTCGCTGGCCGTGGTAGGGTCAGCGCGTGACCTTTACCTGTGCGCGCAGGTAAAAGCTGGCGTTCAGGGGGAGCTTATTAAGGACAGCAGTAAATGGGAGACAAGCGACACGAATAGTCTCCCCTGGTTACTTGTTTATTTTGGTTGGAAAAATGGGACATTATTTGGAAAGTATAATAGATTTTATTTTTTCAAAGATATTTTAATACGTTGTTGATTATATAATATGAGAGTACTATTTTTATATTCACATTACTACTCTCCACTATACATACAAGAAATTTAGCCGTAAATTATGTTTTTAGTTTTAATTTTTAATAATATTGTATGCCTGTCTACTATATTTTTAAATCAGATTTTCGCCACTCGCTTAAAGTTGATACATGGGTCTGGACTTCTACCGATTTAGCTATCATTGTGAAAAAGTTTATTCATGTAGTCCAAAGTCTGGATACTCGAGTTATCTCGAGTGATGGAATAAATCATTTTTCCAATCTGTCATATTGATTTCGGTCTCATCATCGAAGGGTTCGATATCTGCATGACTGGGCTCGATCACACAACACACCGCACCGCACAGCCAAACACTGGGACTCGAACTCAGGATCCCGGCGACTAGTTGGTCTACTTATCTATATAAGTATTTCACATGCCCGGGGCTTGCCTCGCTGCCCACCACCACCCACCGCCCACCTTCGCCCGCCCGCGTGCCCCGGGACCGGAAGTGACAAAAGGAAGTAGTCAACCGGACGTAGTCATCAGGACAACAAGACCCAAGAAAATTCCTGCCATATTTTTTTTTTTAAATGAGGTCCGTTTTTCAGGAGGGCCGGTTGCGGAGCTAGACCCTTCATATAAGGAAATACGACTTCCGGCCCTCATCCATGGCCCTCATTTAGGGTGAAAATACAACATTATATACTACTGACGTCTCTGTGACTTTGGAGGTACGGACAGCAAAAGTATCTTGCTCCATGCTTGCCCAGACAGTTGGCGCATTTTGTTTCGTTGTTGGGTGCTCCGAAGTCCGTCTACAGCTTGGCCATCGGACACTTCTTGAAGGCGTGGTATCGGCGCAGTACCGGCAAATTTCCGTCTTACTGCGACATGCTTATCTGCTGTGGCCGGCCCTCTGGCATCTGGAACAGTGACTAACCGTTGGTATGAATCCTTCAGGCTGTTGTATTTTCTGGTGTATCCGATACATGGCGTGGTATCTCCCTGCCCTCAGACGTCACCACCGCTAGCGTCGTAGGGATCTTTGAGTACGTCAGAATCCGTTCCGCCTTCAAGATTCTGATGTGGAGATTTTCTTCTTGCAGCTGTTTTATGATCTTTTCGTCTGACAGCTCCCCTTGAATACACTTGACAACCCATCTGACTGTTTTGTGTTGGTGTTTCCGACTCTGGTGTCTTTCTCATCCTTCTTCTCAGCTGTCTTGGCTCTTGTCTGTGGTGGGCTGTCGTCAATCTTCTTCGTGGCAGCTTCAGTAGTAGCTGTAGTTTCAGGTTCTTTGATGCAGCTCGCAAGCAGACTCTCCAAGGTCGTCTTCTTTGTGGCTTTAGCGGCTCCCACGCTGAACATCTTCTGTGTCTGTTGTTTGTTGGTATTTTCCCCCGTATCAGGTTGCTTGACTTGTTCAGGTGACTTGTCTTGTTAGCGCTCGCAGTCGAGAAGCAACACTGTGATTTGTGGATTTTATATGGAATGTGCTGAAAAGTGTCTAAACAGAATTCAATATAAATCACCAATAGGCAAGGTGTCCAGGGTATGACACAATTCCAACAAATCCAGAAGCAGGTAAACTCAACGGCAATAACAGGTCTGAAGGCCGGCAGGTCATATAGTCCAGTGTATTTTCAAAATAATCCATGAAAATCAATAATATATATATATATATACTGTGTCTCTTATGGAGAGACGGGCCGGTACATACAATATGAAATATGAGTAATAGATCGTTGAGACCACTAGACCCTAATAACTCATGCCGCTATCATTCTGTCTTTCCTAATCTGGAATCGGTTTGACCTTGTTGTGAGGTGCCACGTCCCGTTTTGATATGTTGCCTTCTGTCCGTTAGTTAGGTCTCATATATTTCATATAAGTAGTCATATAAGCTCCCGTTCCCGTTCCCGACTATCTATCTGTCTGTCTGTCTATCTGTCTGTGTGTCTGTCTGTCTGTCTGACCCGGTTTCGCCCAGACCCTGATGGGGAGCATCTCATTTAATTCATATAAGTAGTCATATAAGTTCCCGTTCCCGACTGTCTGTCTGTCTGTCTGTCTGTCTGTCTGTCTGTCTGTCTGTCTGACTGTCTGTCTGTCTGTCTGTCTGTCTATCTGTCTGTCTGTCTGTCTGTCTGTCTGACCCGGCTTCGCCCAGCCCCTGGTGGGGAGCATCTAATTTAATTCATATAAGCTCCCGTTCCCGTTCCCGACTATCTACTGTCTGTCTGTCTATTATTAGAAAGAGCACTTGAAAGATCTTTGCATCTTCCCCCAATAAATAACTTGGGTAAATGGAGCGTCTCATTTAATTCATATTCGGGCCCTGCTCCCGTTCTCAAAAAAGACGACCCGGCCGGCTTCGCCCAGCCCCTGTAGGGGAGCATATAATTTAATTCATATTCGGCGGAGGGAGGAGGAAGAGGAGATAAGAGGAGGAGGGAGGAGGGGGAGGAGGGAGGAGGGGAGGGAGGAGGAGGAAAGAGGAGGAGGAGGGAGGAGGAGGAAGAGGAAGGAGGAGGGAGGAGGAGGAAGAGGGAGGAGGAGGGAGGAGGAAGGAGGAGAGAGGAGGATGAGAGAGGAGGAGGAGGAGAGAGGAGAAGGAGGGATAATGAGGAGGGAGGAGGAGGAGAGGAGAAGGAGAAGAGGAGGAGTAGGGAGGAAGAGGAAGAGGGAGGAGGAGGGAGGAGGAGCGAGGAGGAGGGGAGGATGAGGGAGAAGGAGGAAGAGGTAGGAGGAGGGAGAAGGAGGAGGAGGAGGGAGAAGGAGGGAGGAGGAGAACGCAGGATGTGGAGGGGGAGGAGGAGGAGGAGGAGGAGGGATGAGGAGGGAGGAGGAGAGAGGAGGCGGAGGGAGGAGGAGGAGGGAGACGGAGGAGGAAGGAGAAGGAGGGAGGAGGAGGAGGAGGGCGGATGAGGAGGGAGGAGGAAGAAAGGGGAGGAGGAGTGATGTGGAGCAGGAGGAGGAGGGATGAGGTAGAGGGAGATGAGAGGGAGGGAGGGAGGAGAGGGAGATGGGAGGAGGGAGGAGGAGAGGGAAGCGGAGGGAGAAGGAGGGGGAGAAGGGAGGGAGGAGGGATGGAGAGGGAGGGGAAGGAGGAGGGGGGGGAGGGAGGGGGAGGAGGGAGGAGGAGGGAGAGGAGGGAGGAGAGAGGGAGAAGAAGGGAGTGGAGGGCGGAGGAGGAAGGAAGAGGAGTCATTAGGAGAAGGGAGGAGGGCGAGGAGGTAGGAGGAGGGGGGAGGGAAGAGGGAAGAGGGAGGAGGAGGAGGAGGAAGGAGGAGAAAGAGGGAGGTGGAGGGAGTAGGAGGAGGAAGAGGGAGGAGGAGGAAGAGGAGGGAGAGGGAGGAGGAAGAGGGTAGGACAGGGAGTTGAGATGAGGAGGAGGAGGAGGACTCCAGGTGGGGAGCATCTCATTCATTCATATATGTGGTCATATAAGCTCCCGTTCCCGACTATCTGTATGTCTGTCTGTCTGTCTGCCTGTCTGTCTGAGCCGGCCCGGCTTCACCCAGTCCCTGGTGTGGAGCATCTCATTTAATTCATATAAGTAGTCATATAAGCTCCCGATCCCGACTGTCTGTCTGTCTGTCTATCTATCTGACCCGGCGTGGCTTCGCCCAGCTCCTGGCGGGGAGCGTCTCATTAAATTCATACATCAAAAAAAAAAGTAACTTAAAAGAATGTCCTTCCACACATCATCCATTATTTTTAATGAAAACTGTTTTTAATCACCTACATGACTGTAGATAACTTCTTTAAGCATAAAAAGATGAGTTACAATGTTATGCATTATGCATTATTTTTATGAAAACTTTGAAAATGCCTTAAAGATTATATCATTATTTATTATAACTCATATTCCTGTAAATAACTATAGACAAAGAGTTTATAAATCGTTGAAAACGATGCAACAATATGACTATAAAGTATATAGCAATGTTATAAAAAGTTATGCCCCTTGAAATAACTTTTCTAGAGTTAAGTCCCCTTGCTATGTAGAAATTATAATGAAAAATGAAATATTAAATAATGTTAAGTAAGTAGCCAATTTTACCGGCTTCGTGGCCGAGGGGTTAGCAGCTTTCTCCGCTAACCCCGAATACTCTCGTCACGTGACGCGACGAGAATTAGCAGTGGTTGGAATCGCAAAAGTGACTTATGAGAGTATGGAGCCGGTCGCTCAGAAAGTCGTGGCGTGCTGATGAGCGTAATCTAGCCTAGGAATCAACATACAGCTGAAAGATGCTGGTGTTGACCGCAATATCCTGAAACAGGATGGAAACGCGGGAAAAAAAAAAAAAAAAGTATCCAATTTTACACTAAAAAAATATGACGGTTGGCAGCGCGGGAATGAGACGAAGACGTGTAGAAAATTTCATCTCAATCGGATGGACCGTTCGTGAACGCATAAAGGACATACATACAGACATACATTCTTTTTTTAAATATAAGATATATATATATATATATATATATATATATATATATATATATATATATATATATATATATATATAACGTTCCAACTCTTCTCGTTGTCCTCTTCATTATGTATTGGCCATGATAACGTTGTTCTGACAGTCAGAATCGTTCCAAGTTCTCGACAACTTCAACTTGCTGCTTCTTGGTTCAATTCCATGATCTGAATGCCGTAATTATTGATCAACAAAGCTAACGCGAACTACGTGATGCGTCAAACGCCTAATTATCTCTGCGCTTTTAGTTTGAGAGTTTTGCTCCATCTACTTGTGCCGTCATTAGCTCTGTTACGACTTGGCAGCATGCCCCTCCTCCTTGAAATGTTACTTCCATTTTAGCCTATAGTCATTTCTATTAGACAAACAAGACGTAGTACAGAGTTCATGAGTGATACTTATATCATCTATTGCTAATGTGATGGACTGGTCTCCTATCAAACACATACAAAATCAACACACACACAAATTTTTAACGGGCACGGCCTCCTATCTACACCCAACGGTAGACGTCGTGTAGTACCAGCGCATGAGGAAGCTGGGCTAAATAAACTATAAGTTTCAAATGCCAGAATGGGCATGCATCCGCAGCCAAATTTACAAAACCCGATTGAGGGGACGTATGTGATTGACTGGACCCTATCCCTCTATATTAGTTTTGATATATAATATCAAAGTATATGACTATGTGTTCCTTCTTCTTTACCATGTCTTCTTCGGCTATGTTGTGATACTTGTTCCTGCCCCATTTGTTCGGTAGGGTCTTTTGCTTTTGTCGCTGACGCATTATATATATATGAGCTTCCTTTTCCTTATATCTGGCTATAACGACTGGTAGAATCATATCATATAAACAGCTTATGTCATACTCAATGTAACACATACTGGGCCATTATGAATGGCCTAGCTTTTTATTTTCAAGGTGATTCACTATTATTGGGTCTGTGTAGTTTGCCATACTCTTATGAGGTTTACAACTGGTGGACCAGAATTTGCACCAATTATTCTGAATTAAAACAAGCAAATACTTTTAAAAATCAACTAACTATATCTAATTAATTTAACCTGAACTAGAAAATCATATAATAAATAATTTATATCTTTCGTTCCGACATGCGATTCATCCTTTGTATATGTCTGTACTGTTATTCGTAATTGTATGTCTGAAGTGTATAAAATAATCACTTTATATTTCCTTTCTCTCCGTGATTTATGTATGACAATGTATGGAATGTTAAAAATTATGTGAATATATATCGTTTTCGAGATGAATGAATAATGATTTACAATAACCAGGTGAATGATAATTGCCTCATGATGTAACTAAATGTATGTTTCGTATGAATTGTATCATGACACATGTTAAATGAATGCATGATTGCATCATGATGTATATCAACAACTGAATAAATGATCCCGTCATGATTTCTATAAATATCTGATTGAATGATCGCGTCATGGCGTATATACGTAAATGAATGAGTGATTGAGTCATGACGTAAATTTGCGTTCACACAATTATGCAATGTATGTAATGTCTGAACTAATGATTGATATGAAGTATGCGCCTAAATTAAGTACTCTTAGTTAATAACTGTCCTGACTCCACGTGTAGTGCACGTTTGAAATCGAAACTTCATTTGCCATTAAGGTCCTGCGAAATGCAAGTTCATATAGTTCCTACCACATTTCTCCTGAAAATTGCTGACTAACTTTCATCCAATCTGTCAATTAAATAAATCAGGAACTATGTATATATCTGAGATAATTAATATATTACACATATAAACTGTTTGTGTGAATTTTCTAATTGGGTGTCTAAAAGAGAAATGAGTTTGTTATATCTGAAGTAGGGACAAGTCAAGCAAGCAAAGACAAAAGTATTTTGTTTTCTGTAATGTTCTTCGCATTTATTCAACCAGTTTGTATAACATTTACTTGTTTGTAGGCATATGTTTGTGACATATTTCTTGACCTCTGTGTGCATGTTTGTAATATGTTTCATGACGTATGTGTACTTGTCTGTAAGGGCACAATCAATATGACTGAGGGTGGCTTTAATTAAGACCATAATCTGGAAAATAAACATGGTTATGACGTTCCACAGTTGTATATGTCGTTTGTTCCCTGTGTAAGTAACTTTTGTTTTCTCTTTGTGTGGTTTCTGAATGGTGTTATTTGTCAACATATGAGGTTGTCTGATTGTTTGCTTTTGTATTTCACTTACACCACGGGACTAAACAGGTTTGATTGATAAGTATCAATGGGTTTGTTTACTACACGATTATTATGTTGTAAACGTTTTTGTAATGTCATGTCGTTCCTCTTTTGTGTTATACAATATTTCGTACAGGTTAGTGGGCAGTGTCTGTTGACAGTTGAGGTAACATGTGTTAATTGCGAATTTTCTTCTTCTTGCGTCTTATGGACTTGGGTTCTGGCGAGTGCTCTGGCAAATTTATTCTCGCTCGTTTCTTTCTCGGGACATTTTGTTAAATTTGGAATGTTCCCAATTATTAACCCAACGCACGGGTTTGGTAATACCGCTGCGCATATTTTACCTTTATAATATGGGCATTTTATCATGACGTTTGCGGTTTCATATGTTTCCAGGGTACCTCCAAATGTTCGACAGATAATACTTTTGCCTGTGTAGCCTCCTCTACTCACCAGTTTGTAATCTATACCCGCAATCGACGCACCTGTATCCCTAATGCAGGTTGTTGGAGACTCATTGATCCATGCTTGGTGGATCGTTAGAGTACCTGTCGTATTTTATATGTGTCGTCCCTGGGGTGAGGGGAATCAACACCGACATTCTTTTAACCTCAAATCCTTATCCTGAGAATCTCCCAGCTTTCTGTCCACAACACCCCGTCAGTCCGTGGATCCTCTCTCTCTCTCTCTCTCTCTCTCTCTCTCTCTCTCTCTCTCTCTCTCTCTCTCTCTCTCTCTCTCTCTCTCTTACCAATGATCCATGCCCCCTCTCATTCTTTTCCAAACCATACTCATACAACACTAGCTTTTTACAAAATTGACAAAAACAATTTAATAAAGAAAAGTGTCAGTTGTGTGCCAGGTGTATGTGTAGAATGTCTGTCGTATAATCTATTGTGTATGTAGAGTCAGACCGAATAGCTCAGGAGCAAAGTCTGTTTCCTCACTGTACTGGCCACATAACAGTACCATATATTATGGACAGAAGATGTCACCCAAATGGTGTGTCTCTCAGGCCAAGTTTCGACTTCCCCCGATAGCTCTTGGACAGTCCGGATGCTTGGTCATCAATAGTGGAAACAGTCCAATATTGATCATCAATCTAATACACACAGTGTAGATACTCTTTCATAAAAGTTCTGGGATCAAAGAATGCTAAAATTAATTTTACTGTCACTTTGGGAAAAAAAAACAATGTTAGTATTTTACTGTTCATAGGAATTCCCAAAATGTAACAGACACAGTTAATCGGTAATGATTGGAATTCACCAATTCTAACACATACTGTTAAGTTTCCAGGAATCTAGATCTACTAATGTTCCTGGTACAGGTGTTATTGTCAGTGTCTTGATTTTAATGAGATGTAACCTAGGAAACACTCTTATATTATCATCGTTTCCTGCTCAGCAGAGGCCAGGTTCCTGCAGACCCTCTGAGTTATGGGCCCAGTGCAAAAGCCTCTCAGTAAACTCTGCCTTCAATACTCGAGCCATGACTTTTCTTCCAGCTGATGGTAACAATGGTGGGACCTGTTGAAGAGAGAACACGCCTGGTGAGAGCAACACGAATCCAACCTTTATTAGGTGAGTGTAGGCCTCCGGCAGCACTCAGAAATATAACAGAGAACCAAACTATGTCATAAGGCCGAGGAGCTCATCACATCGGTCTGAGTCATGGTAAGACAAGGAAAGAATAAAGGAAAGGGGCAGAAACCCAGCAGATGCCCTACTGGAAGATCCTACCATTTGACATTTCCTTCATCCCCCCTCCCCCCAACCATCCTCAATCTCCCTAAATATCATCCCACTACATTGCCCTTTACTCACTGAGTTAAATGATACCTCACACCAGCTAGTTTAAGCTACGCGATAGGCTACTGTTGCCGACGCTCTTATAATACGTTCTATCAACGCACATTACTACACTCGATTCCTAAGAATAGTCTAATGTAGGTTTATTTACATAATCATCATATATGTATTCCGGTTTGAAAATTGAGACTATTGAATAACACAATGGTTAAATGTCCGCCGTGATTACAAAACAACATTAGACACTATAGTCTCTTTCTAGAAACAAACTAAGAATATTGCACACGTCCGTACCCTAAAGTTGTTTATCTCAACTGGTTTAATACTGGGTCTGAGTGACGTCACAAAACTGTCTAGACACTAGGCAGTCTAGAATCTATATTTCTCTCTCCTGTTTAGACTGGGTGGAAACAACCCGCCGTCTATTCTGCTTTCATCCGGGGACCTGTCCCGGCACTTCAAAAATTCTTGTCGGCCTGTGATCTAGAGAATTCTTGTTCCCACAACAAAAGATCCTTCCGACTTTTACCCAGACAATCCGTCTACACCTTCAAAGGATGGCCGCCGCCAGCCGACGTATTGCGCGACAGTTTTTCCTCGATCAACAACACATTAAAGAATTGCCCGCTTTCGGCAGACATTTTCGCATCAACTCTTTCTCCTTGGAGGTTCGATCCAGATGATCTATTCCTCTTTTTCAGGAGCTGGGTGTCTAGACAGGAAATCGGCTGCAACATTTTCCTTCCCAGGTATATACTCCACCGTGAAGTGGTAGGGCTGAAGCAGCAACGACCACCGCATCAAACGGGCGTTGAGCTTCTGAGAAGTGGCCAGGAATATCAAGGGTTGATGATCTGACTGGACCCAAAACTGAACGCCATACAAATAGGGCTGGAATTTTTGTACGGCTCATGCGAGAGACAAACACACTCTCTCTCTCTCTCTCTCTCTCTCTCTCTCTCTCTCTCTCTCTCTCTCTCTCTCTCTCTCTCTCTCTCTCTCTCTCTCGACGGTCGAATAATTCCTTTTAGCCGGGAGAAGTTTCTTGCTTTCGTATGCCACGGGTTTCAAAACCGAATCATCGTCTTTCCCTTCCTGTAACAAGGCTGCCCCAATTCCAATTCCACTAGCAACAGTTCTCAACACAAATGACGGGAAAGGTCGGGGAGTGTAAAACAGGTTTGCTGACCAAGGCCTCCTTCAACTGAATGTATGCACTCTCGCACTCGGGTGTCCATACGATTGGATCCGGGAATCCCTTTTTCAAGGTTCCCGTTAATGGAGCTCCCAGTTCAGTGAAATGCGGGATGAAATTTTGGTAGAACCCACATAACGAGAGAAAGGATCGCACATCCTTCATCGTTTTTGGCCTTGGAGCACGTCTGATCTTTTCTAGGTTCTTCTCCTCTGGGACAATTTGTCTTGGAGTGATGGTGTGACCTAGAAATTCTAGTGTCTGGTAACCAATCATGCACTTGGTTGGGCGAGCGGTAAGCCATGCTTCCTTGAGCCTATTGAAAACTCTCTCCAAGGATCGCAAATGGTTATCCATACTGTCACTAGCAATCAGTATATCATCCATGAACGAGATAATTAACGGATCCTGTAAGGGATCTAACAAGGGCCTCATCGTGCGAGTAAACACACTAGGTGCATTGCTGAGTCCAAAGGGCATAGCCTTGAATTCGTAGTGTCCACTGGGAGTACTGAAAGCTAGCAGGGGTCGAACCTCTTGTTTGACCTGGATCTGATAATAACCCCGACTCAGATCCACTTTTGAGAAGTACCTAGCCTTATGGAGCCTAGCGAATAACTGAGTTGGATTCGTCAAAGGTTCCAAATGAAATTGAGTATGACTGTTCAAAATTCGATAGTCTATACACAACCGGTGTTCTCTACTTGGTTTGTGTAACAAAACCACCCCTGCATTATCTGGGGATGTGGATGGCGCAATAACGTGATCCTTCAGCAGTTTCTGTATTTCCTCCTCCAGGGCCTTTTCTTTAGAGAATGGCACTGGGTAAACCTTTTGGCGATCAGGCTATTGTGTGGTCAAGGTCATCTCGAATTCAACCAACCTCGTTCGTCCTGGTTTATCAGTCAGTATCTGCTTATGAGACTCGAGAACCTGGGTAATCTTTTCCCTCTCCTGGGAAGTCAGATCAGGGTTCACTTGCACATCCCTATAGGTTTCCTGGTGTACCAGGGGATATTCCCTGCCTTCGTTGGTTCCCGTTTCAGTCTCCACTGCGACTGCCATTGCCACGAGGTGGGCTGCTTTGTCTACGGGTCTCTCCTCGTACTTCCGCAGGAGATTAATATTGAACATCTTCTACTTTTCCCGGATCCGGATCTGATAGTTGGTTCTGGAGATCACCCTTTCCACGGGAAATGGTCCTGTCAACCTATTTCCAGTTTGTTGTTTCCAGTTAGGAGTAGCAACAAGACATTGTCTCCCACCTCTAGAGATCTGTCTTTAGGCCTACGGTTGTAGTAATCCGCATGTCTTTTTCTGGCCATTTTCAAGTTCTGAGTCGCCAGAGTCCATCCTTTGTGAAGTTTTTCTTTCAGTTCCTCCACGTATTTATAAGAGGAGATCACTTCTTCTGACGTCCCCTCCTCAGTCCAACTCCTCAACATGGCTTCCAACGGTCCTTTGATTGGACGACCAAACAGCAAAGTAGCGGGTGGTAGTCCTGTTGAGCCATGAGGTACTTCCCGATAGGCGAAAAGCGCTGCTGGGGTACATTCATCCCACCTATCAGGGTTTTCCTGTGCCAGTTTCCGGAACATTGTCATCAACGTGCCGTTGAAACGCTCTACTTGTCCATTGGCTTGATGGTGGTAAGGGCTGGTATGAATATGGTTAGAGTGGAACACCCTAAACACCTCCTCCATAAGTTTCCCACAAAACTGGGACCCATTGTCCGTCAGAATTTGATTAGGGAAGCTTAATCAGGTAAAGGCCTCCATCAGTGCGTCCGCCACTCGTTTCGAGTCAATTGTGGTCAATGGTATGGCTTCACCCCCCACATCGTGCAGCAATCCACCATTGTGAGTATGTACATGTTCCTCTTCCTAGTCCTAGGTAGTGGACCCACGATATCGATGGCTACCCTCTCGAAAGGAGAGTTCATTATGGGTATTTCACCCAATACCACCGGCGCTGTCCAGTGTTTCCGTGCCATCCTCTGGCACTCAGGGCATGACTTCACATACCGACGGACATCACCGGTCATTCCCGGCCAATAGTAATGGCAGGAAATTCGCTGCATGGTGGCGGCAATACCCATATGCCCATTAAATGAGATGGTATGCCCCATATGAAGAATTTGGGAACGGAAGGCCTTCAGGACCACCAACGGACCGTGTGGGTTGTCTCCCCTTCCGGCTCTCCTGTAGAGTATCCTATTCTTCATATAGTACTGCCCCCGTTTTGGTGGATCAGCACTTCTCTGCAGCTTCTTGTAGTAAGGACGTAAGGTTGCATCCTCACTCTGGGCAGTTCGCAACTCCCCCGGCAGTGGGTTAGTGACAATTGCTTCTGCCTGATCAGTTCTCGACTGAGAGCGAGTCTGGATTACTCCCCTAAAGATTGGCTCCCTGGGCATTCCCAGAAAGACATACCAGCAACCGAGGATGACGGGAAAAATGGGATCGATCAATACAGCGGTCTTGATTGCGCCGGTGACATATCTTGACCGAATCTCCACTTTAGCGATTGGCAACTTCATGGCTACAGCACACTTCTGTGCAGGCTGTATCTCCATGGTCTCACCTGTGAATTGTTCTGGGTGTACCAGATAAGCAGAAATCACGGCCTCCTCGTCCAGTCCAGTGTCGTATAAACATTCAACTTGTCGGCCGTTAACCTCTATCAATTCCACTACAGGTGGCTTATCCTGGTCTATAGTCTCTTCCTCGGCCTCGACCTGTTCGGTGGCATCCACCTTAGGTTCAACTGGGCACACGACGAAATGAGAATCTCCTGACTTAAATCTGCAGTCTTTAGCATTATTCTGTGAATGTTGTCATTCTTCTATGTGCAAGTGTTACATTGTCACATTCTACAAATATGGTGATTCCACATTGTATATGTGTCTGTTGCTTTTCATAGTTAGACATGTTTTGCTTGTTGGTTATTAATTTGTAATATCATGCGGTAATGTGTGTGATGTTATATTGTTGTTGATATTATTTATCATAACATGGACATTGCAGGAGTAGTGTGTCCTATATCACATGGCATCCCTTATAAGTCTAGGTATGTAAATGACAGAAGGCGGGGAAAAGGTGGTGCCTTGAGTATCAGGATGGTGAGTTATGGTTAATTCTTGACATATGGTGCATCAGGGTTCAACAGATGGCATGATGATAGATAGGTGGATTTCAATTCTGGTTTCATTGAGGGAACATCAAGGAATATAGTATTTGGAGGTTTTGAAACCGTTGTTAATGAGAAAGAAAAAGTCACCTAGAAAGTAAAACCCATCAAGTATGACATATATAAAAAGAACAATTACTGTTATATTAATTATTATCCATGACTGGGTGCAGTAATATGGATACCAGAAGGAACGCTACATGGATGGGTATTGTCATCACATGATGATGACTATGCTTGTGATGGTGGTGATCATGTGATGATGATGATAGCCATGATGAGGATGATGATTATTATATCCGCCAGGGGCTGAAGTGGCCTGTAGTAGTCGAGGCGGATGTATGTAGACTATATTGTGATTTTAACTACAATCAGGGTTATTGTGTAGGATTGAGGATATGTGATGAATGTATAGAAAACATTGGAGGCTGTTGAATAGGTGATCCCTGTCATTTATATTTTATCTGGGTATCAGTTTTGTCCAGCTTAAGCATCATATAGTTAGTGTACATTTACACAGGGCATCGCTTGTGTAATGGATTGTTGGAGTTGTTGTGAAGTCCCTGTGTGGAGACCACTGAATGTCTGATGGTGGCGGAGTCTATACTGTTGCGTATTGTTGTATAGGAGTAAAGCGTACCATCATATGTGGAACACAGGAGTACAACCTGTCGATATATGTTTTATAGTAGATGGTGTGTGGTAGGTGGTGTTTGATCTTGGCTATATAATGGACTGAACATTAATAGTGTTCTATGAACATGTGGTTTATAGGGAATACTGTGTTGTCCGGTGTTACCGGTGACTTGGTACAAAGTAATGTATAAAATATTCTGCAAGGTGTAGACAGAGAACTGATTATGGGCTCCTTGGTAAATGTAGCCATTTTGGTAGGTAGGAATGACAGCCTAATTTATCAGAACGAAGATGTCATTCTGATACCTGTTAATTGAATCACGGTTGAGATGTGTTTACTTGCGATGTCTGATGTATGTTAACTGATACCTGTTAATTGAATCACGGTTGAGATGTGTTTACTTGCGATGTCTGATGTATCTTAACTGAATCAGTGTTGAGATGTTGTGTCTGCTCGCAATGTCTGATGTTTGTTAGCCAAATCAGTGTTGAATGTTGCATTTGCTTGTAATGTCTGGTGTAAGTGAATGTTGGGCTGTATGGGAAGGTGGAGCAGATTTAGATTGTTGCATTAAGTGTTCCATCCTAGCATTATCAAGTGTAATCTCATGGCAGCAGTGGCACAACTGGAGAAGACAATAAAGTGGGTGATCTGATGATGCAACATTGATTGTTGTATTTAACAATTAGAGATGTAGTCACATTGAAGAAGAATGAGGTAGCAAAGAATGATCATGCCAGATATCAAGGGCTACCTCAGAATAGCAGAAGTACAAGTGAAGGGAATAGCAAAATAGATTTATGGGTTAATTCATATGTTATATTGTATGTGCTCATTGCTTCATGTGTTTAATATGTCTTCTTTACAATGATAATCATAGTTTGTGTTTTCCATTGTTACAGGAGCGGCTGACTAGTTAGTTTCAGCAGGCCTGAGTTCTTGGTGGGATAGTAAATTGTGTCAAAACTCTTTTGTTTATGACGCGTCTTGGGGTTTATGTTATGTAACTTATATTTTTGTTTATATTTTTGTACTGCGTTATTGTCTGTGCAGTGTCGCTTGTGTCGAAGTTCTTTATTGTGTCAGTCTATCCAGCTATTGTTTGGAACACCTGTGTTGTGGTACTTGGTGTACCTTGTTGTCTTAAGTGCTGCTGATTTGTTAGGGGTTACACACTGTTGTTATTTGATATATACAGTTGTCTGTTGTATCTGTTATTGACATGCAATGTTCTATTAGAAGAAATAAATAAAGAGCTTGTTTATTTGTCCTTGATGTGTTTGTTTAGTCTCTTTTAGTTTTTACAATCACTATTTCTACCACAATCTAAGACTTTAATCCATTGTCTGGACCTCAAATATGACAGTTATTGTCCAGAGTTTAGGCCCCTGCGCGAGATCTCGTACATCTTCTTATCTAATTACTATCATCTTTTTTGTCAGTTGGGGGCAGTGTGAGTTTCTTTCTCTTTTACTACTTTTCTTCTTTGGCCGTAATGAAGTCAGAACTACTCTCTACCTCTTAGCACCGTAGTGAAGGAAGCATCCGTCTTTACTTATGATTGTGTCCTTCTTCTTACCTCGGCTACATTTACAACACGTGCTTTATCTAAGACTGACTGCCATGTTTACAACATACTTTATATAGAACTGTCTGCCATGTTTAAAACATGTGCTTTATCTAGAATTGTCTGCCATGTTTACAACACGTGCTTTATCCAGAACTGACTGCCATGTTTACAACACGTGCTTTATCTACAGCTGACTGCTATGTTTACATCTCATCTCATCTCATCTCATCATGTTCCTCTTGTACCCTGCGGTGTCGAGGTGAAGTATAAACTTCGTGAGAGTGCCCGATTATGGGCTTCATATATCGACATTCCCATGGATTCTATTATTCCCTCCGTCCAACGTTTACGTGGTCGGCCTCTTCCTCTGATTCCATCTGGTCTGTACATCATTGCTTGTTGTGGTATGCTGTTGACTGGTAACCTACTTGCATGGCCAAACCATTTGACTTGCTGTTTTCTGATAAAATCTAGTGCTGCTTTAACCCCTACTTTAGTCCTGATTTCTTCATTTCTGATCTTATCTCTTCTTGATACGTTGAGTATTCTTCTCAGGAACCTCATTTCTGTTGTTGTGATTTTTCTTTTCTCTTTTTCTGTCATTGTCCAGGTTTGGCATTGGTAGCATAGAGTTGGCAGGAAGATTGTGTTGTAAAGTGCTTTCTTAGTAGTTATTGATACATGTTTGTTCTTTAGTATTGGTGCTATTTGTCCAATGAGTTGATTTGCTTTATTGCACCTATTTTCGATCTCGTCTTCTGATCTGCCATTTGATGATATTATACTTCCTAGATACTTGAAACTCTTTACTTATTTCAAGGGATTTTCGTTTAGGTGAATTGTTGTTGTTTGTTCTTCTTTAGTTATAGTCATTACCTCTGTTTTGCTTGTGCTAATTTTCATGTTGTGTTACCTACACATTTCGTTTAGACTATTCATGTGGTCTTGTAATTCAGCTTCTGATTTTGCTATTAGTGCTTGGTCATCCGAAAACAGGAGTTCTCTAATGGTTAGATTTGCAGATGGTTCTTCTTCTGTGTTCTCGTCATGCGGTATTCTTGCTGTCTCTGCTTGGCTGGTTTCTTTACATATGTTGTCTATATATGTTATGAACAAGAGAGGGTACAGGACACAACCTTGTCGTACTCCAGATCTTATGGTGAAGGGTTCTGAGTGTCCTCCAGTTGCTCTCACTATGCATTCATTGTTGTTGTATAAACTTCTACATAGGTTTGTTAGATGTGTACTCACTCCATATTGTTTAAGGATTTACCACAGCTTGTTTCTATCTACTCTATCGAATGCCTTTTCTTAGTCGACAAAGGCTAAGTAGAGTGTTTCATTGAATTCGATTGATTTTTCTATAAGTTGTCTAAGAGCAAAAATGACATCTGTGCATCCTTTGTTTTTTTCTAAATCCAAGCTGTGTTTCGCGTAGCTGGGGTTCTAAAGTAGTTCGTAATCTTTTTTCTAGAATTTTGCAAAATATTTTTCCAGTATGACTCAACACTGAAATGCCTCTGTATTGTGTGCAGTCTCTTTTGCTGCCTTTGTTTTTCCAAATTGGGATAATTATGGCTTTTTCCCAGTCTCGTGGTGTCTGTTGTTTTACCCAAACATGGTTGAATAGTCTATGTAGCCAAGCTGTTCCTACTTCTCTTGCAGCTTTAATTAGTTCATTTGGTATTTCATCCTGTCCCGGTGATTTGTTCAATGGGGCTAATCTGATGGTATCTATAATTTCTTCTTTTAGTATGTGTCACGGAAAAACTGCAGTTTAGTGATTCCTTGATAACTTACATATCAAAATGCAATGAAGGAGGAGGGTTAACAATTGTGTACTTCATTCTGAGAGGAGGAATAAATTAAAGATCATTGACCTCCGAATATAAAAATAGGATACAGGTGTTCGCAGAGTTCATTGCCTGACAATCGGATCGTACTGACACGAGAACCGGGAAAATCGCGTGGAGGAAAAATTAACGGAGAATGCTTTGAAGTGCGACGAGCGATGAACGGAGGAACAGCGTAACAACGGAGGAAACGAGCAAATAGTCACTACGTGATTTTACCGCCTTTGGATGGGCAGGATACGGCAAATTTGATTGTAGATCAAACAATCAACGGAGGATTGGACACTCAATATAAATACTAGCAACTGGGTTTTCTGGTGAGTGTGTGTTCCAAACTGGGCTGAAGGATCTATGCATCTTGAGTGGGGAAAGAAATACACGTCCCTAATGGTTGAAAGAATATGGGATATTAGTGTGTTATTCGCTAGTGTATTTCGATTCCGGGATGATAAGTGAATATATAAGGTTCAAACTCCCATTTGGATATATCAAAGAAGATAGACACATACTTCTTGTGTACAGGAAAAGCTTGGTTGAGAAACTCAAGGCATTTCATTTGTGAGGAGAGAAAATACCTCAATAAACCAAGGAACAACCTAGACAAGGTCTAATACGAAATAAACATACCTTTAAAGGAACTTTGAAGAAGAAGAAAAGAATAATTAGATAACCAAAGTAATAATGGGAAAAGAAAGATAAGTTTGCAGAAAGCAAAGCAAAATAAAACTACATACGTCTTGTATGCATAGTGAAGACACAATAGACAAGTCAAAACATTGTTAGTAATTAGAGACAATATGCAGAACTGTGGTGAGGTGGTTTTTCCGGTGTTGGATAAGTACTTTCATGAAACGGACTCGGGCAAAGTCATAAACTTACTGGAATATTACTAATTTACGGTGATCCAGTGGTGAACAGTTTTGTTTCGTTCAATAACGGATTTACCTTCAATCAAGCATACGGATCATCCAGGGTGAGAGCTGTCCTGTTTGATGTGCTGTCCTGTGGTTTTGCGGAATGATTGGGCGAGATGTGACACCGCTGATAGACATTACGAGTTCAGTCTTGCACCAACAATAGAATACACTATCAACTACGCTTACACAGTCCATACATACACCAGACATAGTTTTTATTAATAAATATTTTATTAATCGTTGAAAGGAACTGTTGTCGGAGTATGTGTTGAGGGAATAATAGAGAGAGAGAATGGAATAGATATATGGAAGGGAAGACAGAAGGGAGGAGTGTAGACAGAAGTCATTCAATAATTCCAAAAGATAATAATCTTGAAGATGTGCTTGTTGATTCCACTTTCCTCCCAGGAAAATAAGTGACAGTATGTCTGGTTCTAGTTCTTGGGTGACATCTGTATAGGTCTCTTGAATTCCTGTGACATCTGATGGGATGTTGAGAAGTTGTTCGAAATACTGCTTCCATCTTATTAGGATTTGTTTTTGTTCACTTATTGGTTCTCCATTTTCGCTGTTAATTATTTCAGTTGGGTCAAAGGGTTCTTCTCTGGTTTGCCTTGGACCTATCTTTTTGTAGAAGTTTCTAGTTGCCTCCTTGTAGTTTTTATTTAGGGTTTCTCCATACTCTTCCCAGTATGTTTACAGCATGTGCTTTATATAGAACTGACTGTCATGTTTACAATAGATCGTGTATCTAGAACCGACTGTCATGTTTACAACAGACCATATATCTAGAATTGATTGCCACGTTTACACCAGATCGTGTTTCTAGAATTGGCTGCCATGTTTACAACATACCATGTATCTAGAACTGACAGCCATGTTTACAACAGGTCATGTATCTAGAAATGACTGCCATGTTTACAACTATCTGTTAGAATTATACAAGAGTCAATATTGCAGTTATAGACATATTTCAAGCTAACGAAAGAAGAAGAAGAATGTCTACAATATATCGTGTATCTGGAACCGACTACCATGTTTACAACAGATGATGTTTCTAGAACTGACTGCCATGTTTACAACAGGTCATGTATCTGGAACCGACTACCATGTTTACAACAGATCTTGTATCTAGAACTTACTTTCATGTTCACAACAGATCGTGTATCTAGAGCCGACTGTCATGTTTACAACAGATCTTGTATCTAGAACGTACTTTCATGTTTACAACAGATCGTGTATCTAGAACCGACTGCCATGATTACAACAGATCTTGTATCTAGAACTTACTTTCATGATTACAACAGTTCGTGTATCTAGAACCGACTCCCATGTTTACAACAGATATTGTATCTAGAACTTACTTTCATGTTTACAACAGATCTTGTATCTAGAACTTACTTTCATGTTTACAACAGATCTTGTATCTAGAACTTACTTTCATGTTTACAACAGATCATGTATCTAGAGCCGACTGTCATGTTTACAACAGATCTTGTCTCTAGAACTTACTTTCATGTTTACAACAGATCTTGTATCTAGAACTTACTGTCATATTTACAACAGATCGTGTATCTTGAGCCGACTGTCATGTTTACAACAGATCTTGTATCTAGAACTTACTTTCATGTTTACAACAGATCTTGTATCTAGAACTTTCTTTCATGTTTACAACAGATCGTATATCTAGAGCCGACTGCCATGTTTACAACAGATCTTGTATCTAGAACTTACTTTCATGTTTACAACAGATCGTGTATCTAGAACTTACTTTCATGTTTACAACAGATCGTGTATCTAGAACTTACTTTCATGTTTACAACAGATCTTGTATCTAGTACTTACTTTCATGTTTACAACAGATCTTGTATCTAGAACTTACTTTCATGTTTACAACAGATCGTGTATCTAGAACCGACTGTCATGTTTACAACAGATCTTGTATCTAGAACTTACTTTCATGTTTACAACAGATCGTGTATCTAGAGCCGACTGTCATGTTTACAACAGATCTTGTATCTAGAACTTACTTTCATGTTTACAACAGATCTTGTATCTAGAACTTACTTTCATGTTTACAACAGATCATGTATCTAGAGCCGACTGTCATGTTTACAACAGATCTTGTATCTAGAACTTACTTTCATGTTTACAACAGATCTTGTATCTAGAACTTACTGTCATATTTACAACAGATCGTGTATCTTGAGCCGACTGTCATGTTTACAACAGATCTTGTATCTAGAACTTACTTTCATGTTTACAACAGATCTTGTATCTAGAACTTTCTTTCATGTTTACAACAGATCGTATATCTAGAGCCGACTGCCATGTTTACAACAGATCTTGTATCTAGAACTTACTTTCATGTTTACAACAGATCGTATATCTAGAACTTACTGTCATGTTTACAACAGATCGTGTATCTAGAACTTACTTTCATGTTTACAACAGATCTTGTATCTAGAACTTACTTTCATGTTTACAACAGATCGTGTATCTAGAACCGACTGTCATGTTTACAACAGATCTTGTATCTAGAACTTACTTTCATGTTTACAACAGATCGTGTATCTAGAGCCGACTGTCATGTTTACAACAGATCTTGTATCTAGAACTTACTTTCATGTTTACAACAGATCGTGTATCTAGAGCCGACTGTCATGTTTTCAACAGATCTTGTATCTAGAACTTACTTTCATGTTTACAACAGATCGTGTATCTAGGGCCGACTGTCATGTTTACAACAGATCTTGTATTTAGAACTTACTTTCATGTTTACAACAGATCGTGTATCTAGAGCCGACAGTCATGTTTACAACAGATCTTGTATCTAGAACTTACTTTCATGTTTACAACAGATCTTGTATCTAGAACTTACTTTCATGTTTACAACATATCTTGTATCTAGAACTTACTTTCATGTTTACAACAGATCGAGTATCTAGAACCGACTGCTATGTTTACAACAGATCGTGTATCTAGAGCCGACTGCCATGTTTACAACAGATCGTGTATCTAGAGCCGACTGCCATGTTTACAACAGATCTTGTATCTAGAACTTACTTTCATATTTACAACAGATCGTGTATCTAGAACTGACTGCCATGTTTACAACAGATCTTGTATCTAGAACTTACTTTCATGTTTACAACAGATCTTGTATCTAGAACTTACTTTCATTTTTACAACAGATCGTGTATCTAGAGCCGACTGTCATGTTTACAACAGATCTTGTATCTAGAACTTACTTTCATGTTTACAACAGATCGTGTATCTAGAACCGACTGCCATGTTTACAACAGATATTGTATCTAGAACTTACTTTCATGTTTACAACAGATCTTGTATCTAGAACTTACTTTCCTGTTTACAACAGATCATGTATCTAGAACCGACTGCCATGTTTACAACAGATCTTGTATCTAGAACTTACTTTCATGTTTACAACAGATCTTGTGTCTAGAACTTACTTTCATGTTTACAGCAGATCGTATATCTAGAACTTACATTCATGTTTACAACAGATCATATATCAAGAACCGACTGCCACGTTTAAAACAGACCGTGTATCTAGAACCCACTGCCATGTTTACAACAGATCTTGTATCTAGAACTTACTTTCATGTTTACAACAGATCTTGTATCTAGAACTTACTTTCATGTTTACAACAGATCGTGTATCTAGAGCCGACTGTCATGTTTACAACAGATCATGTATCTAGAACTTACTTTCATGTTTACAACAGATCGTGTATCTAGAACCGACTGCCATGTTTACAACATATATTGTATCTAGAACTTACTTTCATGTTTACAACAGATCTTGTATCTAGAACTTACTTTCATGTTTACAACAGATCGTGTATCTAGAACCGACTGCCATGTTTACAACAGATCTTGTATCTAGAACTTACTTTCATGTTTACAACAGATCTTGTGTCTAGAACTTACTTTCATGTTTACAACAGATCGTATATCTAGAACTTACTTTCATGTTTACAACAGATCATATATCAAGAACTGACCGCCACGTTTAAAACAGATCGTGTATCTAGAACTGACTGCCATGTTTACAACAGATCTTGTATCTAGAACTTACTTTCATGTTTACAACAGATCTTGTATCTAGAACTTACTTTCATGTTTACAACAGATCGTGTATCTAGAGCCGACTGTCATGTTTACAACAGATCTTGTATCTAGAACTTACTTTCATGTTTACAAAAGCTCGTATATCTAGAACCGACTGCCATGTTTACAACAGATATTGTATCTAGAACTTACTTTCATGTTTACAACAGATCTTGTATCTAGAACTTACTTTCATGTTTACAACAGATCGTGTATCTAGAACCGACTGCCATGTTTACAACAGATCTTGTATCTAGAACTTACTTTCATGTTTACAACAGATCTTGTGTCTAGAACTTACTTTCATGTTTACAACAGATCGTATATCTAGAACTTACTTTCATGTTTACAACAGATCATATATCAAGAACTGACTGCCACGTTTAAAACAGACCGTGTATCTAGAACCCACTGCCATGTTTACAACAGATCGTGTATCTAGAACTGACCGCCGCGTGTACAACAAAACGTGCATATAGAACTGCTTGCCATGTTTACAACAGGGCATGTATACATATCCTAAAGTGGGGGTAGATTTAAAGCACCTTTTATAAATCAGAAAATTAGGTACTTTTGCTTTCTTTCACCCAAAACAAAAGGGAATCCCAGGGTATGACGTCACATCCAGGGGTTCCCTGTGTTGCGCCGAATATCCAGGGGTTTCCGTGTGTTGCGCCGTAGCTCGGTGCGCAATTCTATGCGGCGGTGGTGCGCTATTCTTGCGGTGGCCAGAATCCAACAATGTCCGCAAGAATGGTGTTGAACACATCTAGACCAGCGCATTTAGTCTGTCGGCGCCACATGAATTCGCACATGTAGGACTCTAGTAGATGCCTGCGTGTTCCATTCTGCCTCTTGTTTCTCTCCTTGGCCGTTCTCCACATGCGCTCGATACATTGAGTATGTGCACCGGTGGTAGGGTCCACAAAGTTGTAGGAGTGGTTGACTGTGAGATACGTCAATTCGGGAATACTTCCAATTCCGTTGTACGCACGCCAGAGGTCGGAGACTACAGTTGTGCCAGGCCGAATGTGGTGTCCTGATTAGCGGCAGCAGAAGCGTTGCTGCTGTTCTGTCTGGAACACAGAACATGAAGCAGTCGGCTGTTTCACGACAGATGCCACCAAATACCCCCACTGTTGTGGCAACACTCGTCCGACATGATGTTTGCGCCTTGTAAATAGGCTCTCATCTATCTCGACAGTGGTATTTGGTCCTCCGATTACTACCGGATTGACTAACAGTTTGTGGGCACAAACCTCTGGTAGGTAATTACTCCAGTCAACAGTTGCTCTCGGCGACATCCCCAACTGTAACTGGCAAAATGAAATGCTTGCCAACTCTTGAGACCAGCAGTATATGAAAAGAATGATCTGTCTGTACGGGAGACACGAGCCTTGCAGCCATGTGCCTTGTCTCAGCGGGATGTCCTGCCGACATGATGAATGTCGTCGGCATCTCCATCTGTCCTGACGCTCAGTCAGCGATAGCACCATGACATGATTATGAGAACAGCGTCTTGCAGAATGTAAGATGCCATGATGCTGCAGAAAAGCCACGCTACTCTGCTTGTCGTGGACAGCTGCTGCCAGTTCCAGAAAACTCATGATGAGACGGTTGCCACAGCCAAAGAAACACTGTGGTGTGGAGCAATTGAAACGCACTGACACGCACTCCAGCCGAACACAGAGGAGATCACCGTCGGCGTTAAATATAGCTGGTGACTCTAAATATAGCTCGCAAAGTTTGTTTGGGGTGAAAGAAAGCAAAAGTACCGAAAATTAATAAATGAATTAATTTGTAAAAACAAGAAGAATTCCACGCAGATCTGCTTTGCGACGTAATAAAGGATAAATACAAAAATAAAGCAAAGTACACAGCTTTGCATCTTCCAAAATACACTCAAACACACTAATGCTAAAAATTTTGAATGACAACATGACAAGACAATGCAGGCGACTGTGTGGCTTGTGAATTACAACTGAACAGAGGATAGACACTATCAGTGATAACAAGTTACGGGGAGAGCTAAGGAAGCTGATTTACCGTATTAATATTGCAGTCATTGTTTACACCATCAGAGTTTTAAGCACAGCGTTACACATACAATTAATGCTTCCTCACAATCTGCCTAGCGCTGTGGCCAGCACGCATGCCTGATGACCCCATGGAGATGGGTTCGAATTGGTATCTAGGCGGATAATAAAACAAACCAGCTCGACCGAGACTAGTAAATGTCTTGGCATGCAAAGGCGGCTTGAGTGATGTTGAATTTCTTTTTAAATCACCATTTCCAGCAGCTGTACTTACTAAAATATATTTAAAAAACACAATATTTCATGAGAAACGGAAACTTCACCACATACAAATAAAATGTGTTTAATTAAAGAATTTATGTCATCCGGCCTGCAGTATGCACGTGACTGTTGAGTTAGGAAATTACGGAAAATCAATTTTACACCAAACATTTTAATTATAAATAGAAAGGTATGTAAGCAGATATCACATTACTTAGTTGTCTGCTTTCTTGACAAATCACCATTTCGAAAATATAGTGGATGTGTCGCTTGGAGTAATTCAGGCATGTTTTCTTTCGGGACAAAACGTTGTAGTGTATAAATGGTGGGAGGGTTACTCCGAGTAGTTAGCAGCTGCAGGACAAACTACAATCGTTAATACTTGGCGGAAGCATCACGTCGATTAGTTAACATTTGTGGTTTCAAGACAAACTACGGTAGTGTATCTGCAAGCGTTTCTTGGAGTAGTTAAAAGTTTTAGGATAAAACGCTATTGCTAATATGCGGTGTAAGTGCCATTTCTAATAATTACATAACAGTGACTGGGGCAAAATACTGCAGTGTATATTAGGTGGAAGCGTTACCTCGAGTAGTTAGATATGTGTATTTTCAGGACAACACGCGTGTCTATATATGGTTAAAGAATTATGTCGAGTAGTTAGATATTTCAGGGCAAAACACACGTCTATATTTTGATGAAGCGTTATTTCGAGCTGCTAGATATGTGTACCCTAAGAACAAAAGACTGTAGTCAACATCTGGTGGAAACGTTATTCGAGTAGTTAGAGATATTATTTGCCATTAAATCGCTTTGATGCAGAGCTTGTGATAAAATATACTATAGTTGTTGCTACTATTGAGAGTGAGCGTTAGCTTTCCCTTTACGTGTCCGCCGCCAACAGACGAACCATTTTCCGACTTCAAGGGTACATGTAATCTCTAAGTCAAGGGCGAGAAGTCAACATTTATGTGTAACGGACCAGTGGAATTAACCCACTACGCCACGTTCAACAGTGAACTATTCAGCGTCATCTTTTAAACGTCTCTGCCACGCCGACCTCGTAGACATACACGATTTCAGGAAAAAACCAGTTTATATCTAACAGAAGCGTCACCAAAGGTAGTTAGGCAGCGCAGATAAAGCATACTGTCTACAAGATGGAAGCACTATATATGACCAGCACTGATAACTCAGTATATGAAACATAAATACTGTGACACTGACAGAATAAAACCCTCTACGTACTTTAAAGTCACGTTTGCTGCAGATTATCTAATCGCCTTGGTAACAAGCATAGCTGTATATTCTTCTCATAACATCTGATGGCAATAAATAAATAAATAAATAATACGCAGTCTGTGAGTTGTGAACTAACAATATCACAACAATTCAATAGGGAAGAGAGCTAGAAACAGCGTGTATCTGAATTGTCTTTGCCAAGGACATAACTTTAGTTAGCAGCTGTTTACATCACGTAGAAATTTCATCTTCGAAGCAATACGTTTAATCAGTGTTTGTTCTATGCGTATAAGATGGATGAAAACACCACCCACACATGTGTACACCAGTTCACATTTGATGGTTTTCCCATAGAATTTATTTCAGCTCCACTAGGAGTCTTTGTACTATCTCACAACTTGCTTACCATCTTTATAATCCGACGCAGTCCAAAACTCCAGACAAACGCTAACATTGTCATGACATCTATTGCTGGTGGTGATATATATTTATCTATTATTTATATTCTCAACGGAATTCTTTACTTGCCTGAGATTAGGAATCTGCAATGGAACAATGTTCTCATTGAAACATTTGCTTGCGGAGCAAGCTACTCTTCTTTACTATTGTCAGTCAGCCAAATGGGGATTATCGCAGTTGATCGCTATATCTACATCGCACACCCACTGTATTACATGGCGCATGTCACAAAGCGACGAGTGTGTACCATCATTGCCTGTTTTTGGCTTGTGACGCTTTTTTATAGCTAAATCCCACTATTCCTATACAGAAACACATCAAACTACTACAGATGTTTGGTCACCAATCCCCCCATTGAATATGTAGCTGTCCCGGGAGTCCTTTACCAAATGGAAATCATCTTAACATTTGTTTGCTATTTCAAAATAGCTCGTTTGGCATTTCAGCGTAAGAAATCCAGCCAAGCTAGACAACTGCGCCTAGACGGAGGCAGGTCAAAACGGAGCACCTTCAATACAAGAAGGACAGCAGTGTGGAGAAGTGTGAAGTTTTTCGCGACAGTGTATGGCATATTTTTTGGGTGTACTTATCCAGGCTTTTTTTTTAGCGGTTATCATCAGTAGTATGCACTCGATTCCATCGTATCTATTCATGTTACTGATGTTCTTACTTTTGATACATTCGACTTTTAATTTTGTGGCATTTATAAACATGAACAATGATTTTTGTCAGAGCTTCAAACACATATTTGTAGAGATGAAACCCAAGTGTTTGAAAGCAAACATTACAAACAGAATTCAAGAATGATACTTCGAAGACGCATCAATAACATTAGATATGTAGATGATAGTCTTGGTTGCACACAGTGAACAGGACGTGCACATTTAGTAGATGCTGTTGGTGCACACATTGAAAAACTAGGGTTAGAATTGAAGTTTAAGAAGACACAGATTATGGTCATCACTAGGAAGGCGGAAATACCACAATGTAATATACAAGTAAATTGGCATATTCTTAAATAGGTGAATCGGTACAGTTATCTCGGAAAAGTCATAATATCTGATGGGAGATGCCTTGAAGAGATTAGAACAATAATTGTCATCGCTAAGGTAGCCTTTTGCAAGATGAAAAACATACTGACCAATAAAAAGATATCAACTGAAACGAGAAAAAGAATGTTGAAGTGCTACATAGAACCTGTACTTTGTTTGGATGTGAAGTTTGGACAATGAGCAGACAAGCTGAAGAATATCTAACGGCTGTCGAAATATTGTTTCTCAGGCAAATACAAAGAATACCATGGACAGACAGAAAAACCAATGAACAAGTCCTTCAAGAAACAAATGTTAAACTGATTAGAGACATTAGACGTAGATAGTCAAAATTATTTGGGCATGTTATAAGAAGAAATGAATTGGAGAACTTGGGGACAACTGGCAAGATTGAAGGGAAGAGACCAAGAGGAAGACCGAGAAGTAAATACCTGGATGGCTTGGCCACGTGGCATGGTCGATACAGAAACACGGAGCTGATTCACAACACTGGTGATCCAATGAGATGGCAAAACATGACAGCCCACGCTTATCGGCATGGCACATTACGGAGGGACTTCGTAGAACTTAACTGAAGTCAATGCAATGTATGCGTATTAGTTCAATGAGGTCTATAGAATAGATGCTTGTTTGGTTCGTTAGCTCAATAGTTTTTTTGTTTTTGTTTGGGGGGGGGGGGGGCGTTTATTAGTTGGTTGGTTTGCTGTGAATCCTCTTATAAACTGAGTTGTAAATGAGTAGTCAGATGTCTTGACGTTCAAGTCATCTAGGTCTTGACAAGAGTTGTGGTTTCTGGCTCAGGTTGGTGTAGAGACTCCACCCTTGACTGGCTGAGACTGGTGTAGAGACTCCACCCTTGACTGGTTGAGACTGGTGTAGAGACTCCACCCTTGACTGGCTGAAACTGTTGTAGAGTCGCCAACTTTGACTGGTTGAGACTGGTGTAGAGACTCCACACTTGACTGGTTGAGACTGGTGTAGAAACTCCATCATTGACTCGCTGAGACTGGTGTAAAGACTCCATCCCTGACTGAGTCCATATCCATATCCAAGGAGACGGTTACAGAGCTTGTTCTCCCCTCTCCAAGCCCAGGAAGCAACGATGTGCGAAATACCGGTACAGGAACCTCAAATCTCCAAGCCTAGGACACAACGATGTGTGAAATACCGGTACAGGAAACACCCCTCTCCAAGCCTAGGAAACAACGATGTGCACAATACCGGTACATGAACCTCACATCTCCAAGCCTAGAAAACTACGATGTGCGAAATACTGGTACATGACACTCACATTGGCGGAGAGGTACATTAGGATGTATCCTGATAATGACGCAGCACAGCACACGCGGACTGGCCTGGGATGAGGTCAAGGCAGGTCATGTATTCCCCACAAGCATGAGGTACTTCACTGTCAACAGTCTCCCATTCAATGGTGTAGGTGTGACAGGAAATACTCCATCAGAGACTAGGTTTCAGAAGTGAAACTGCAGTTATGTAGTGTACACTGTGCCGTTTCTAGCCATGAGGAATAGATCCGAGTTGCCAGATTAATATCTCATAAGTATGTTTATCGTCGTCATGTAGCAATTGATTTACAGAACGTCGCTCTCATAACTGTCCATTGGAAAGACTCTCGATCTTCCGTCAGTTTCCTTGCCTCCTGGATTTTCATGCTCGGGGTGTCTTTAATATCCTGACTACATCGTCGAGTTGATCATCCACTGTCTCTTCTTCCAGACATCACGTTTTCTCTTACTTCTCTCTCCTCTAGGCTCCTGTGATGTTTAATATGTTCAAAGCATATAATTTTCCGACACATGGTGCGCAAAGCCAGTCACACAATTAATAACATAAGGAAAATACAGAGGATTGACTGAATAGTTCGATGAAAGGAAAATACTTAATGAGAGCTCTAGCGGTTTCTTAGGAAAATGCAAAGAATACCATGGACAGTGTCATATATTTTTGAAGGGAGTGGGAGATCACTGTAGTGCATGCCCCATCTCTAACAAAAGAAGTAGAGCCCCATCATCTTCTATCTTCAATAACCCCAGAATATGAACCTTGAGTTATCTGCAGGCCTCGTTCTATTAAGTATGTCTAGGAGATATAGATTATGGCCCTGGTGAGAATGGTAATTACTAACTGGGAATCTGCCCCTTCTCCAATGATTCTGATAGCTCTGGAGCCCCCTTATTGGTTATCAAATCTGAGGAAAGTCTGGAGAATTTTCTCAGCCTGATTTAGATGAAGAAAACATGGATGTTGAGCAGTTGATAGATCTAGAGTCTTCTATCCCCCATTTTTAGTACGTCATTATGAGTTAATTTATTTTTAAACAATCAAACACATAATCAATCACATTAGATTCTGACAACATGATGTACAAAGAAGTTGTTGACTCACAGATAGGTTTGAACTGATAAATTAACAGAAGGTCAATTCATGTTAATTATTTATTTACTGGGCCTGAGCCTTCTGGCCAGTACATACATCTCTATTGTGATTTACACAAGATAATAGAAAAGTTGCACATTGGACCATTGTCCCAGACAATCAATCAAGCATCAATATATGAGATGTCAACAAGTGTGAAACATAGTAAACATTTTGATGTTGTACATATTAAGTGAGATGGTGATGAATCCACAATTAACTATCAGTTTCCTGAAATTGGGTGTGGTGTGTACCAAGGAAAATGTAACCTGGTGACTGGAAGATTAGGTAAGCCAGGGTCCATTGACTGATGGATCGACTTCAGGTCTGCCCGTATAGCTCCACTGAAGGCCTCCCCATACTCTGCTCATGGCCAAGTCATCCTCCATCTCACTTGTGGTCCATCTCTTTCTCTCGGCTTCCCTCTCTCAGGTCTGATTTAGGTGGTAAATTTGCTGATGTGTTGGGTGGTTGTTGGTATGTAGCCACCAAGATCACTGATGAATGTTCACATATATATGTACATTCCTACCAATATAATATTCTAGAAGTAGGTCGGAAGAAATCTAAATTCCTGAAGTAGGAACTAGTTCCCCTCCCCTCCTTTTCTCTCTAAGCTAGTGTTGGGTTAAGTTGGGGTGGTCAGAGTTTATCACACGGTGTACGCCTTGTATCAACTTGTTCCTGCTGTATGTAAGATCTCATTTGACCTGGGGTCAGTGAACGTGTACAGTAAGACATTGACAAGAGTGAGAATATGTCAAGATGCATGTAAATAAATGACATACATTTATAACATTTCTTCCACTAAATGGTGTTTATCGCGTGTATAAATAATTCTCTGTGTTTTCCCAATTAACTTCTTCTTCTTCTTCTTGTGTCTAATAACTCTCTCCCATTATCTGTTGTTGTGAGTGGTGTGTTGTGTGGTGATGAGTGGTGTTGAGTGGTGAGTTATGTTGAGTAATGAGTTAAGTTCACTGCGCGTGATGGTTTTCCGCGAAGCACAACTTTCTCATGTATTGCAGTTCTTAAGTGCTCTTATCTAATTAAAATTTGACATAAATATAAATATTTATTCCGTCAAACCCTATTGATTCACTAGATGAAGGAGAAAGGAAAGATTGATTTCTCTTTCAGCTTTCTAGATTGTAAATAGGCATAGATAAGTCTGTTTTAGAACAAGGCACTTATTCTAGTACACGAACTGTCATTTCAGCTGTAGGTAGTGATAGCATCTTTAACAGTGTTTCTGGTGAAATGCACAAGATTGCTTTAGAATCATCACTTCTCACAGTTGTTTAGAATAGAATGTAGTAGTATAATGCACTTCTTAAAGTTAATAATGATCTCTAAGAATATCAGAGATTGCAATCGAAGAGAGTATTGGAGAGTCATTTTGCCCGGGAACGGCTCTGCGTCGTTAGAATCTACAGTCGAGCATTTTTATATTTCAGAGGTTTTAATTAATAATAATACATTTCAATTGACATTACAAACACGGTTTACCATTACTTGATACCTGATACATCGGGTTCTTAGTCTAATCTCGGGACTAACAAGCTCACCCGAAATTCAGACATTCTGCCTCCTCTATTTGAAAATTTGGTCACACAATTTCTGATGTCTGTTCGCCAGGCAGGTTTTCGCAGGAGTGCGCTGCTTATCATAATCTATACCGGCGTTGGCGCGAAAGCCGTGTCACGTGTCTGTCCCGTCCAATGGTTATCCGAGCTTCGTCTGATGAAATCTTTCTAAGAATCCACGTCATTTGTCACTTGTTCAGTTCCAGTTTCGATGTTAAGTTTTAAGTCCTAGTCTCCGTTTGCGGTTGTGAAGTCAATTTCTTTTAAGGTTGTTTCCTCTTTTTGCGGCAGGTGTTGGTAAATGAATAATGGTTGTTAGCGTTATGCTACATGGCCCCACTCCAGATTGTTCTATGGTATGGAACTATGTTTCCAACATTTTCAGTTATCAAGCTGTTCCCATTTTTCCTCCCTTGTATTCTCTTCTGCATCTGATTGACCTGGTTCATCAGGCACTGGGTGTCGACTCAGGAAGTCCGCTCCCACATTCATTTTCCCAGGGACATACTCAACCTGGAACGAGTAAGGTTGAAGAAGCAGCGACCACCTCATAAGTCGGGCATTCAGAGTCTTAGATGCTGCGAGAAACATGAGTGGTTGATGGTCACATTGCACTGTGAAATGTTTGCCATATAGGTATGCCTGAAATTTCTGTACACTCCATACGAGCGCAAGACATTCTCTCTCGATAGTACTGTAATTTCTCTCTGCTGCATTCAATTTCCTGCTAGCATAGGCTACAGGGAATAGCTCTGATGGTACATCTCCCTTTCTCTGCAACAACGTTGCCCCAATTCCTATGTTACTGGCATCGGTGCGCAGCATAAATGGTTGGTCGAGGTCTGGTAGATGTAAGACTGGATGAGCAGTTAATGCCTGCTTTAGTGCTGTGAAAGCTCTCTCACAGTCAGCTGACCAAGTGACTTTCTCTGGTTTCCCCTTTTTGGTAAGATCCGTTAAAGGTGCCGACAGAGTATTGAAGTCCTTGATGTATTTTTGATAGAATCCACATAAGGATACAAATGATCTTACATCCTTCTTTGTTTTTGGACGAGGTGCTCTCTGGAGTTTATCCACATTTCCCTCTTGTGGAGTTATCAGTCCATGAGATATCTTATGACCTAGAAAGTCCAATTCTTGGAATCCTATCTGACACTTCTTTGGTCTAGCCGTCAATCCAGTTTCTCTGAGGCGCCTGAACAAAAGATGCAGTGTTTCTACATGCTCTTCAAATGTTTCAGTGGCGATCAGGATGTCATCCATGAAGTGACTGATGTCTGGATGCTGTAGTTGGTCAAGTAATTTTCTCATCATACGTGTAAAAACGCTGGGAGCATTACTTAATCCGAATGGAAGAACGTTGAATTCATAGTGTCCTCCAGGCGTGCTGAAAGCTAACCATGGTCTAACTTCCGGTTTTACAGGAATCTGGTAATATCCCTTACTGAGATCAATCCTAGTAAAGTACTTAGCTCGGTTGAGTGCTGTGAAGAGTTTATTCTGATCAGGCAGCGGTTCTGCTTGGAATTCAGTTATAGCATTGAGCTGTCGATAATCGATGCACAATCTATGTTCTCCACTTGGCTTTCTCAATAAGACGACGCTAGCACTGTAAGGTGATTCAGATGGTGAGATTATTCCTGCGGTGAGCAGCTGTTGTATTTCTTCCTCTAAAGTCTTTTGCTTTGCATAAGGAACTGGGTAAGTCTTGACTCGCACAGGCACTGTGTCATTTAACTTCATGTCAAATTCCTCCAAATCAGTTCTTCCTGGCTTATCAGTAAGTACTGCTGCATATTTTGCCATAAGTTCCCTAATCTGCTTTTGCTGATCCTTTGTTAAGTTGGGATTGATTTCCACATCCTTAAAGGTCTCTTTGGCTTGCAGTTGGCACTCGACTCCCATTGTTGATCCTTCTTCGTCTTCAGTAGCCACACCCATGGCCATCAGATGTGCAGGTTCGGTGGTTGAGGGTCTTTCATGATATTTCTTCAAGAGGTTTATGTGAAATACTTTCATCTTGCCTTTGACTGAAATTCTGTAGTTGGTACGTGAGATCTTCTCCGTCACTACATAAGGTCCTCTCCATCCTATTTGCAGCTTATTCTGACTGGTTGGAAGTAGCAACATCACCTTCTCTCCTACCTCTAACTCTCTATCCTTTGCCTTGCGGTTGAATTTACGAGCAATTCTTCGTCTGGCTTGACGTAGATTGACATTCGCTTGTTTCCAACTGTGTTGTAAACGATTTTTCAACTCGGCAACATATGTAGATGCAGTCACGACTGTATCATCTGTAGTATTATCAGTCCACGTTCGAAGTAACGCCTCCAGTGGTCCCTTGAATGGTCGTCCAAACAACAGTGTGGCTGGAGCAAAACCTGTTGAGTGATGGGGTACTTCCCTGTAAGCGAATAAAGCTGCGGGTAAATACAAGTCCCAATCCTCTGTCTTCTCCTGGGCAATTTTGCGCAGGATACTAATCAATGTCCCGTTCCACCTTTCCACAAGTCCATTTGACTGAGGGTGATATGGTGAACTGAAGATATGGCGTGCATGAAAAAGTCTGAAGGTCTCTTCCATGAGCTTACCACGAAACTGTGAACCGTTGTCCGTCAAGATCCTTTGTGGGAATCCTAGACGTGTGAATATTCCTAATAATGCATCAGCGACGTGTTTGGAGTCACAGCTGGGCATAGGAACTGCTTCGGCCCACATGGTTGTTGTGTCCACAAGCGTTAATATGAATCGGTTTCGCCTCTTCGTTGCTGAGAGAGGTCCGATTATGTCTACAGCCACTTTCTCAAATGGAATTCCAGTGATTGGCGATTCACCCAACATTGCCGGTGGTGTCCGGTGTTTTGGTGATACTTTCTGACACTGTGGGCATGATTTTACAAACCGTTGTATGTCTGAATTCATCCCTGGCCAAAAGTAGTGAGTGGTAATCCGCTGTGTAGTAGCGTTGATACCCATGTGCCCACTGAATGGTAGACTATGACCCATCTCTAAGATCTGAGTCCTGTATTGAGTTGGTACAACAAGTTGATTAAACTCTTGTCCAGCTCGTCCTGCTTTTCTGTAAAGAAGTGCTGACTTCATGAACAGATCACCTTTACGTAGAGGTAAATGTGATTTTGGCAGTTTTCTGAAGCAGGGTTCCAAGGTGCTGTCGGCCTCTTGTGCCCTTTTCAGTTCCTCCGTTCGAGGGATTGGCGTAGTTGTTTCTGGAGTTTTTGTTGCCTGGGATCGAGTGGTCATGGTCGCCATCGCCACAGGTTGAACAGGTTCTCCTAGAACGATAAATCTACGGCCGAGGATTACAGGATATATCTTATCGTCCAAGACTGCTGCCTTGATTGTCCCAGTGACATACCGCGAGGCTATGTTCACTTTTGCCACTGGAAGAGACATATTTGTTGAACTCTTCAGTGGTCCCTGTAATTCCACTATTTCCTCTGTCACCTGTTCAGGGTGAACTAAGGATGATGAGACAACACAGTCATACGATAATCCAGTATCATATAAACAGGTAGTCTTGAATCCATTTAGCAAGATGGATTCCACAACCGGAATACGAGATGATGTGTCTTGATGAGGTGTCTGTTTGGACGTTTCACCAGTGCTCATTTTTCTCCCTTTTCGGTTGGCCAAACATGCCGCTGTGTGTGGAGGTGGCTTCTTCCTGCAATTCTGAAATGTGTGACCTCTAATTTTGCAATGGGTACAGAATGGTTTGTCCTCCTTCGGCGCTGTTTGGACTGAGTTTTGAGTGTTTTTCTGGGATTTCCCCTTTTTCCCGGTGGCTACAGTGTTTTCACCCTCTTTTGGCTGTGGAGTTTTGTTTTGAGAGGGGGTGTTGTTCGAACGTCCCTTTCCTCCCATCTCCTTCTGAGATTTCCCAAATCTCTCTGCCAGGATGATTATAGTTTCCAGGCGGTCAGCCCCGTTTTGGGTTAAGAATGCCTTCATTTCGTTCTGCATTTTCCCCTTGATCTGATCAATGATGATCATTTCACGGAGTCCTTCAAAACTTTCATCAAATCCTCCCAAGCGAGTCCATCTTTGTATGTATGACTTCAGTCTTTCGACTAGTTGCGCGTAACTCTCACCCGGTTCCTTCCTAGCGGCTTTGAACCTGAGTTTATAAGATTCGGCGTCCACTTCGAATCGGCTCAAGAGTGCCGTCTTAAGTGTTGTGTAGTTCTGTTGTTCCTCTCTAGTGAGTCTTGAGAACACATCATACGCCGTGGATCTTAAGGCCTGCGCTACCTTCGTCGCCCATCTACTTTCTTCAAGCCCACAGCTGACAGCCATTGCCTCGAAGCGTGATAAAAATCCTTCGATGTGGTCAGTCTGTTCATTAAAGGGTTCCAGAGGAAATGGCATAGCTCCTGAATTAAGTTGAGAGACGTGAGGAGGTGGTTCTGTCACTGGCGATCCTGATGAGGTTGAGGGTGTAGGTCCACTCCCTTTCTCTATTCTCCGGATCTCCACTTCAATCTCCATTCTCCTCAACTCCAGTTGGTGTTGACGCTCTCTCTCCTTATCTTCCATTTCAGCCTGTAGTCGTTTCTCTTTCTCCTCCAATTCTGCCTGAAGTCGTTTTTCCCTCTCAGCCAATTCAGCCTGAAGCTGTTTTTCTTTGAGAGCCAATTCCGCTTGCAGTCTTTCTCTTTGGTCGAATGCATCTGAAACATAGTTAGCTAGCTCAAGGCCATCTAACCCGCATTCTCTACCTGTTTCTGTTATTTGGGCTCTAAACTTTGCAGTTTCCGTCATGTCTATAATTTATTGCTTTGTTCTGTCAAAAATATAATTGCAGTTAGTCTGATCCGCCTGTCAGTCCCTGATCTGCAAATATACAACAGAGCATGTGCAATATTAAAAACACCCTATGTTATGTCTGTCTGTCAATGCTGGAAAAGCCAAAGGCAGCAGGCACTGAAGTAACTAGATTTAATTCCTAGTAAAGAAAAGAATCTGAAATTAGACAGAGTTTTCCCAACGGATAAGATTTTCCGGTGGTTGATGAAATGCTGTTAAGTTCAGACTCCACAGGAAAAGAACACCTTCTCTGGAAGAGAAGTAGTGTTGGTAGAGTAGATACACACTATATATTTCTCCTGGAGCACCTCTCTCTGAAGAATAAGCCTATTTGAACATGGCCCCCTTCTCCAGGAGTAATAATCAGTCACCCACTAAATTTATCTGTAAATGCCCTTCATATCATGTGGCTGTCAATCAATATAAGAAAATGACAATGTTCAAAATCTAAAGATAATTGTGTTAATGTTTTATGTAATTGTTTAAAGGTTAATATATGGGAACCATCCAGGACGTAGCCGACAATATGTCATATATTTTTGAAGGGAGTGGGAGATCACTGTAGTGCATGCCCCATCTCTAACAAAAGAAGTAGAGCCCCATCCTCTTCTATCTTCAATAACCCCAGAATATGAACCTTGAGTTATCTGCAGGCCTCGTTCTATTAAGTATGTCTAGGAGATATAGATTATGGCCCTGGTGAGAATGGTAATTACTAACTGGGAATCTGCCCCTTCTCCAATGATTCTGATAGCTCTGGAGCCCCCTTATTGGTTATCAAATCTGAGGAAAGTCTGGAGAATTTTCTCAGCCTGATTTAGATGAAGAAAACATGGATGTTGAGCAGTTGATAGATCTAGAGTCTTCTATCCCCCATTTTTAGTACGTCATTATGAGTTAATTTATTTTTAAACAACCAAACAAATAATCAATCACATTAGATTCTGACAACATGATGTACAAAGAAGTTGTTGACTCACAGATAGGTTTGAACTGATAAATTAACAGAAGGTCAATTCATGTTAATTATTTATTTACTGGGCCTGAGCCTTCTGGCCAGTACATACATCTCTATTGTGATTTACACAAGATAATAGAAAAGTTGCACATTGGACCATTGTCCCAGACAATCAATCAAGCATCAATATATGAGATGTCAACAAGTGTGAAACATAGTAAACATTTTGATGTTGTACATATTAAGTGTGTTGGTGATGAATCCACAATTAACTATCAGTTTCCTGAAATTGGGTGTGGTGTGTACCAAGGAAAATGTAACCTGGTGACTGGAAGATTAGGTAAGCCAGGGTCCATTGACTGATGGATCCACTTCAGGTCTGCCCGTATAGCTCCACTGAAGGCCTCCCCATACTCTGCTCATGGCCAAGTCATCCTCCATCTCACTTGTGGTCCATCTCTTTCTCTCGGCTTCCCTCTCTCAGGTCTGATTTAGGTGGTTAGTTTGCTGATGTGTTGGGTGGTTGTTGGTATGTAGCCACCAAGATCACTGATGAATATTCACATATATATGTACATTCCTACCAATATAATATTCTAGAAGTAGGTCGGAAGAAATCTAAATTCCTGAAGTAGGAACTAGTTCCCCTCCCCTCCTTTTCTCTCTAAGCTAGTGTTGGGTTAAGTTGGGGTGGTCAGAGTTTATCACACGGTGTACGCCTTGTATCAACTTGTTCCTGCTGTATGTAAGTTCTCATTTGACCTGGGGTCAGTGAACGTGTACAGTAAGACATTGACAAGAGTGAGAATATGTCAAGATGCATGTAAATAAATGACATACATTTATAACATTTCTTCCACTAAATGGTGTTTATCGAGTGTATAAATAATTCTCTGTGTTTTCCCAATTAACTTCTTCTTCTTCTTCTTGTGTCTAATAACTCTCTCCCATTATCTGTTGTTGTGAGTGGTGTGTTGTGTGGTGATGAGCGGTGTTGAGTGGTGAGTTATGTTGAGTAATGAGTTAAGTTCACTGCGCGTGATGGTGTTCCGCGAAGCACAACTTTCTCATGTATTGCATGTTCATAAGTGCTCTTATCTAATTAAAATTTGACATAAATATAAATATTTATTCCGTCAAACCCTATTGATTCACTAGATGAAGGAGAAAGGAAAGATTGATTTCTCTTTCAGCTTTCTAGATTATAAATAGGCATAGATAAGTCTGTTTTAGAACAAGGCACTTATTCTAGTACACGAACTGTCATTTCAGCTGTAGGTAGTGATAGCATCTTTAACAGTGTTTCTGGTGAAATGCACAAGATTGCATTAGAATCATCACTTCTCACAGTTGTTTATAATAGAATGTAGTAGTATAATGCACTTCTTAAAGTTAATAATTATCTCTAAGAATATCAGAGATTGCAATCGAAGAGAGTATTGGAGAGTCATTTTGCCCGGGAACGGCTCTGCGTCGTTAGAATCTACAGTCGAGCATTTTTATATTTCAGAGGTTTTAATTAATAATAATACATTTCAATTGACATTACAAACACGGTTTACCATTACTTGATACCTGATACATCGGGTTCTTAGTCTAATCTCGGGACTAACAAGCTCACCCGAAATTCAGACATTCTGCCTCCTCTATTTGAAAATTTGGTCACACAATTTCTGATGTCTGTTCGCCAGGCAGGTTTTCGCAGGAGTGCGCTGCTTATCATAATCTATACCAGCGTTGGCGCGAAAGCCGTGTCACGTGTCTGTCCCGTCCAATGGTTTTCCGAGCTTCGTCTGATGAAATCTTTCTAAGAATCCACGTCATTTGTCACTTGTTCAGTTCCAGTTTCGATGTTAAGTTTTAAGTCCTAGTCTCCGTTTGCGATTGTGAAGTCAATTTCTTTTAAGGTTGTTTCCTCTTTTTGCGGCAGGTGTTGGTAAATGAATAATGGTTGTTAGCGTTATGCTACAGACAGTCAGAAAGACCAATGAACAGGTCCTTCAAGAAACAAACGAAGATCGTAAACTGATTAGAGACATTAGACGCAGACAGTCAAAATTTTTTGGGCATGTTATGAGAAGAAATGAATTGGAGAACTTGGTGACAACTGGTAAGATCGAATGGAACAGACCAAGAGGAAGACCTAGAAGCAAATACCTGGATTGCTTGGCCTCGTGGCATGATCGAGACGGAAACACAGAGCTGATCCACGACTCTGGTGATCGAGTGAGATGGCAAAACATGACCGCCCACGCTTACCGGCATGGCACATGATGGATGGATGGAGGGGCAACATTCACAACAACAAAAATAACATAATATGGAGAGGCAGAGAAAGATTGTTCACATTTCAACATAACATGAATCAATAAATATTCATCTAAACAGAAGTTAAAATAGCAAGGCCAAATATGAAGAGATTCACAGGAAAATTAGATGCAAAGAGGCATTAGAAACATGGCTTGAGGAAAATTGCAAGGAAATTGAAAACCAGCATACCACCCGGAGTACCAAATTAATTCACAAAAGAATTAATAACATCACCAACAAAAGACCACACACATCAACGGGTTGCCTAAAAACCAAAGATGGCGAAATCATAATAGAAAAAGATCAGATTTTACATGCGTGGTCAGATTATGTGAAAGCCATTCATGATGATACGCAGGCGAGTCAATAAGTAAGTCACACAGTTATGTGGGTTGGCAGGTAAATGTACTTGGTGTTTTCTGCAGGTGTCATTAGGTGACAGCAATATCGAACTTTATATTCCCGTTCGTCAGGTGGCGCTAGGTGTCTCATGCGCATGCGCAGCGCATAAACAAAATGGCGACTGTACTTACGGAGTGTACAATCGAAGAGCAACGTGAGGTGCGTTTTTTGTGTGCAAAAAGACTGCCTGCAAAGGACATTCATAAGGAAATGCATCCTGTTTATGCTGACAAATGTTTGTTCCGTAAAGCGGTGCATAGCTGAGTAGAAAAATTTCTCAAAGACGCTCTAAAATTGTTGATGAAATCCGATCTGGTCGTCCTGTTGAGATTGTAACAGAAGCATCCGTGCAGCGGGTGGAGGAGATGATTAGAGGTGACAGGCGAGTAACGATAGACTCTGTAGCATCTGCTATAGGGTGCTCAGATGGTTCAACATACAGCATAATGCATGATCGATTGAAATTTAAGAAAGTGTGCTCAAGGTGGGGACCCAGACAACTGAAGGAGGAACACAAAATGAACCGATTTGGCCTGTACCTGTATCATCTATGTCGATACTAAGATAAAGGAGAAGACATGCTGAACACGAATCATGGGTGCATCACTACCAGCCCGAATCAAAGCGTGCTTCAATGAAATGAATACATCCTTCTTCGCCTTGTGTCCAAAAATTCAAAGTTGCGCCATCAGCAGGGAAGGTTATGCTGACAGTGTTCTGGGATTGTCAAGGAGTGCTTTTAACCAATTTCAAGAAGAAAGGTGACAATGTGAATTCTGAATCGTACTGTGACGTTCTATCAATACTTCATGATGCAATTCGAAGAAAACGTCCAGGACTGCTGACTAGATGAGTGTTGCTTCTTCATGACAATGCCAGACCACATACGGCTCGATTAACTCAGGAGTAAATTAACCAACTAAGGTGGGAAGTTCTGAAACATCCACCTTATAGTCCCGATTAGCCCCTAGCGATTTCCACCTTTTTTGGTCCATTGAAAACCCAACTTGGCGGGAGACATTTCGCGAATGACGCCAAAGTTGAATTATAGTGAAAGCATAGCGTAGAAAACAGAGCACGCAGGTCTATGCAGCAGATTTGGGAGGACTGATAAAACGATTGGATTAATGTACCAATGTTTGTGGAAATTATGTTGAGAAAGAAAGAGACAATGTATGTATAAAAATAAACTGGTTTCAAGTTGTTATCATATTTAGTTATTTTTCTACAGCCATTTATAACTTACTTATTGACTTCCCCTCGTAAACAAGAAGAACAATACGATCATCGGAATAATAATGAAGGACCATCAATTTTGAAGATAGAAATTCAGAATGCTGTTAACAATATGAAAACTGTCAAGACCCTCAGGGTGCAGATAACATCACAATAGAAATGATAAATGCCTTAGAAGAATATGGAATAGACCAAGTTACCAGACTGCTGAAAACAATATATGATACTGAATATCTCCTGAATTATGTAATTCTATATTTATTGCAATCTCAAAGAAATCAGGAGCCTTGGAATGTAATCAACGTCAAACAATTGGTATAATGAGCCACATCATGAAGATTTTGCTGAGAATTATCATGCAAAAAGTTAGGAAGAAAATACAATTCGAAATAGGAGAGGAACAATGTGGGTTTGTAGAAGTCAAGGGTACGGTAAATGCTGTGTATATAGTGAGAAATGTAATTGAACGTTCTATAGAAGTAAACAAAGATCTATATCTTTGCTTTATTGACTACACAAAGGCTTTCGATAAAGTGGGGCATGTCGGCATATTAAGGATGCTTGAAGATCTACAAATTGATGGAAAACACCTTAGACTTGTAAAAAAACATATATTGGAAACAACAAGCTGCCATTAGAATTAGTAATGATGTAGGTCAATATCAACCTATTAAAAGATTTGTGAGACAGGGATGTGTAATGTCTCCAGATCTTGTTTCCCTGTACAGTGAAAATATTTTCAGAAATATAGAATATATGGATGGAATCAACATTGGGGGACGATACATCAATAACATTTGATATGGAGATGATACAGTCGTGATTGCAGATAATAAACAGCACCTGCACCATTTAGTAGATGCGGTTGTTGCACACAGTGAACAACTAGGGTTAGAACTGAATAGCAAAAAGACACAGATTATGGTCGTCACTGGGAAGAAGAAAATACCAGAATGTGATATACGTGTAAATGGGCGTATTCTTAAGCAAGTAAATCGGTACAGTTATCTCGGAACAATCATTAAATCTGATGGGAGATGCCTTGAAGAGATTAGAACAAGAATTGCCTTTGCAAAGGTAGCCCTTTGCAAGATGGAAAACATACTGACCAATAAAATGATATCAATTGAAACGATAAAAATTGTGTTGAAGTGCTACATAGAACCTATACTTTTGTATGGATGTGAAGCGTGGACAATGAGCAGTCAAGCTGAAAAACATCTGATAGCTGTGGAAATGTGGTTTCTGAGGAAAATGCAAATAATACCATGGATATACTGAAAAACCAATGAACAAGTCCTATAGAGAAACAAATGAAGCTCGTAAACTGATTAGAGTCATTAGACGTCATTCATTCATTCAGTAGCATGTCCTTTGCAGAACCTCGCTCCCATAACAACCTTCCGGAAAACTTCTCGATCACAAGCAAGATGTCCCGCGTCTGATACACCCATCTGGAGATCATCCGCCACATCCTGCACCCATCTTCTCTTTGGCCTTCCTCTTCCTCTCTTCCCAGGCATATACCCTTCCATTATTGTTCTCTCCAAACTGTCGTGACGTTTCAAGTGACCAAAATACTTAAATTTTCTTTGTTTTATCGTCTTTAATAGCCCTCCCTCCTCAATATTCAACTCTTGAAGTATGGATGCATTTGTTCTTTTCTTTACCCAAGATATTCTTAGAACTCGTCTATAACATTTATATTCAAAGGCATGTATGCGCTGTTCAGCTTGTTTAGTAAGTGTCCATGTCTCACAGGCGTATGTTGCAATGGGAGAGATGCATGCTCTTAAAAATCTAATTTTTGTAGTTCTGTCTGTCCCACACCATAATTTATTCATCTGTTTTAGTCTTTGAAGAGCAATGGATAGTCGCCGTTTAATTTCTTTCATTGTGTCACCATTATTCGTAATCAATGACCCAAGATATTCAAAATTTTCCACCACCTCCAATTTTCTCCCATTAATGTATATTTCTTTCTCCATAGTAGTTTTATCTGTATGCATTATCTTAGTTTTTGCTATGTTAAGATATAAGTTGTGATTTTCACTATTCAATTGTGTTGAGGCTATTAGGTTTTCTATGCCATTCTGTGTTGTGGATAGTAATACTGTATCATCAGCATATCGAATCTCTGGTATGTCATGACCGCCGATATTTAGGGCATCATATGGCTCCCTGTTTATATCATCTCTTACATTTCTCATTATATTTTCGGCATACAGGTTAAACAAATAGGGTGACAGAACGTAGCCCTGACGGACTCCTTGTGTAACAGTGTGAAGTATAGAGGACTAACAAGTCTTGGGCGAATACAAATTATCTTTAGCACATCGATGACAGCTTGATCAATCTTCTTACAACATGGCGACTTCTCCGTTTCAGGCCCAGATGTTGACTGGTTCCTAACAACCAACTACGTCACGACTTGAGCATCCTTCTTCCCATTCCACCCTGATGCTCAAGCGTGCTGTAGTTTTGCCCACCCCATATACACATACTGCTACACTTGCTTCATGTCAAGCCAATCTGATGTCTCGCCATCTATTCTAACTGCTGCTTGTTGGTCTAGATATAGCATTTTTATGAGATGTACTACATGTGAAGGAAAGCCCATAATCCTCATGATTTCCCAAAGTTTCTGATGCTGTACACAGTCAAATGCCTTTGAATAATCCACAAATCATGAGAATAGGTTTACATTAAATTCTCTGCACTTCTCTATTATTAAACGCATGTTGAATATGTGATCTCTTGTTCCTCTTCCTTGTCTAAATTCAGCTTGAACTACGTTAATCTCTTCTTCCATTTTCTTACTAAGTCTTCGCATTATGACTTTTAGTAGAATTTTACTTGCATGAATTATCAGGGCAACAGTTCTATAGTTGGTGCATAATTTCAGGTTGCCCTTTTTTGGTATTGGAATGAAGATAGTTCTCTGTCAATCTTTTGGCCATATACCATATTTCCAAATCTTTGTACATAATGCATGATAAATGTGTATGCTTTCTTCTCCTCCTGCTTTAATTAGTTCAGCTGGTATCTCATCACATCCAGGTGATTTACCATTCTTCAGGTTCCTTATAGCCCAAGCAATTTCATCTAATGAGGGTTCAGGTTCTGTCTCTGCTGTCATTGGCTCATGTATCTCATTCATATCCTCACTGTCACTCATATCATACATTCCGCTGCAGTACTCCTGCCATCTTTCTAGAATTTGTCTAGATCAGTGTTTCCCAACGTGGGGCCCACGCCCCACAGGGGGGCAATTTGACTGTTAAGGGGGGCAATTCGAAAATGGAAGAAATCGGCTGAATATAACAAAACGGGGAGACTTGAGACTGAAGTTAACTAAATTGGAACCTGACATAAGATCTCTTTGCAGCAAGCATCAAGCGCAAGGATCTCACTAATATTTAAATAATAAATAATTACTAATAATTAAAATAATATAGAAAAATCTTTCATTAAAATTATTTTGTACTTGAATTTCAGTTCTCCATTATATGTTTTGAAAATTTACTTACTGTGTTTGCTCAATAATTACCTAGTGATTTCTTCCTACAACCTATCATTCAAGTTTCTTTAGTGAACATTTCAATTTTTGAATATTAAAAATAATGTATATGTTGAGGGGGGGGGGGGGGGGGGCATGGGGCGGGGGAGGGGGGCAATATGAATTTTAGAAAGGCTTAAGTGGGGCATGGTACAAAAAAGGTTGGGAAACACTGGTCTAGATTCTGTTAAGGTATTTCCCATCTTGTCACAGATAACATTCAATTGAGGTTGAACATTTCTTGTCAATAACTTCATTTCCTTGAACATTTCATAATCTCCTCCAGCCTTATGATATTGCTATATTCTGGTAAAAATCTTGTATATATTGATTTTTGTCCTTTCTTGTGCTCTTTCTTATTTCTCGAGTTAAAGATTTATACTTCATCCTGCTATCATTAGACGTAGACAGTCAAAAATTGTTGGGCATGTTATGAGAAGAAGTGACTTTAATGTCTTGGTGACAATTGGCAAGATCGAGGGGCAGAGACCAAGGGGAGTACCGAGAAGTAAATACCTGGATTTCTTGCCAATGTGGCATGTTCGAGACACTAATACGGAGCTGATCCACGATACTGGTGATCGAGTGAGATGGCAAAACATGACCGCCCACAATAATCGGCATGGCACATGATGCATGGATAAAATCAGAAGTCAGCTACCTAACACTACAGATCACCCAAATAATGTTTTCTTCTTTGTTTGTTTACTCCAGTGTAAGAACTTTCCACTGTAATAGTCGAGGTGACGGCGGTCATGATACAACCGGTGCTTGCTCTGATATCGTTTTTTTTCCATGGTTTGGAAAGATGATCTGCACGGAACTCGTGTCTCATTATCATATCTTTCTATTTTTTTAAATAGTGTCTATAAACTATAATGTGCTAGTTTCCACGTCTTCTTCTTCTTCTTCTGCCCGTTACCCCTCTTTGGGATTGGGCCCTCACAAAGCCACGACAAGTCGTCCTTTCTATTACTATCTCCAGCAGCCTCTTCCATGCCCTCCCTATTTAGTTCATATCCATCGTTTATTCACTTCTTCGCGTGTTTATGGGTTACCAACTATTCAGCTCGCTATGAGAGTGTCTAGTTATATTATCCTCAGATTTTCTCAACTAGTGTCCTCTCCGAAGATAAAACGACTTTTACTTTCTTGTTAATTTCCAGGCATGTGTCTAATTCTGTCCATGAGTTCCACATTGGTTATTCTTACACAACATTTCATTCCCACTATTCTGCCCAGGCACAGAGTAGTGGGTGCCGAAACTAGTGGGCTCGTTTTAGGATTCCGCCTTTGGGTTCGCGAGTGCTATTGTTTCAGAGGTCTCTGAGGAGTCAACACTGGAGCTGAGACGGTCGTGTTCTGGGCTACGCTTTCGCCAGACTTCTCTACGGAAAGAGGCAATGTATTTAGACGTCGAACCGCTTGCCATTAGACCCCAAATAATAGTACGCATCTTTGGACAATATATGGAATTCTTCACTGACTACGCGGGCACAAATTGAGACAAAATTTCTGGTTGTTGTCAACAGAATCACATTTAGGCATTTTTTTGTAATTGCTCAGTAAATAGCTTTAGCTGCTTGAGTGTCAACGTCTGGTGATAAACTTGTTAGCGCTGTGCGCATGACATGCAACAAACAACAGTAAAGCATTTCATAATAGACTAGAAATTGGCTCCCAACGTAGCTAAAATATAAACTAACTAGCTGACCCTGCCCGGCTTCGCCCAGACCCTGGTGGGGAGCATCTCATTTAATTCATATAAGTAGTCATATAAGTTCTCGTTCCCGTTACCGACTATCTGTCTGTCTGACTGTCTGTCTGTCTGTCTGTCTGTCTGTCTGTCTGTCTGTCTGACCCGGCCCGGCATTGCCCAGCTCCTGGTGTGGAGCATCTCATTTAATTCATATAAGTAGTCATATAAGTTCCCGTCTGTCTATCTGTCTGTCTATCTGTCTGTCTATCTGTCTGCCTGACCCTACCCGGCTTCGCCCAGTCCCTGGTGGGAAGCATCTCATTTAATTCATATAAGTAGTCATATAAGTTCCCGTTCCCGTTACCGACTATCTGTCTGTCTGTCTGTCTGACCTGGCCCGGCATCGCACAGCTCCTGGTGTGAAGCATCTCATTTAATTTATATAAGTAGTCATATAAGTTCCTGTTCCCGACTGTCTATCTGTCTGCCTGACCCTGTCCGGCTTCATTAAATTCATAAAGAACGTTCTTCCACACACCATCCATTATTTTTAATGAAAACTCTTTCTAATCACCTGCATGACTACAGTAACTTCTTAAGCAAAAAAAGATGAGTTACAATGTTATGCATTGTGCATCATTTTTATGAAAACTTTGAAAATGCCTTACAGATTGTATCATTATTTATTATAACTCATATGCCGGTACATAACTATGGACAAAGAGTTTATAAATCTTTGAAAACGATGCCACAATATGACTATAAGTTATACAGAAAAGTTATGCCCCTTGAAATAACTTTTACAGAGTTAGGTCCCCTGAGATATATGAAATTATGATGAAAAATGAAAAATGAAATAATACTGAGTAAGCAGGCGATTTCACACTAACAAAATATCACAGTTGACAGCTCTGGAATGAAAGGAAGGCGTGTAGAAAATTTCATCTCAATCGGATGGGCCGTTCGCGAACAAATAAAGGACATACAGACAGACAGAGATACGCACATCCTAATTTATATATAAGATTAAATGACACGAAGACGTCGTGACATTTAAAGAACGATCCATTCCGCCGTGTGCTTGTACGTCGAGTCATTTACATTATACCGTGTCAACTGATTGCTAGTATAACTATTAGATATGGAAGCCACATCTGGATTATATTCATTGAATTTGTGTCGACTGTTTTCAAATGCTGTATGAGTTTCCAACCAGAATGTTACGAGGGTACTCAGCATTCTTATACTTCACTATATAATACACATAAATATCATCGGTTGTGTACGCATTTAGGCCATTGAGATACGATCAGATAACAATTCACGTATATTGATTCTTACATATAGAAGCAGAGGAAATGAGTACAGATTATGGAATATACCAGATAACATAAACATTGAAAGCTGAAGTGGCATCACCGGGAACCGAACCTGTCATATGTAACCCTCTTCGAAGTAACAAGTGTACATCAATGTACGGCCATCTAGACACCTCTTTGATATATGTTGAGGGAAACTGATCACCGTTATGCCTTCTCTCGAGTGGCATGACGTTTCTTCCGTTAAGAAATAATCAATGAGCAAATATATACCTGTGCTAGTATGGAGACAAACGACACACACACATTTAATTGTTACAATAGTTTTTATCCTGCCGTGGTGCACGTTATATTTGCAGCTAGTTTTATTATAATATATCAGAGAGTGTTAGTAACTATGATAATATGTCGTAAGACAAGCTTGCATACAAACACGGACATAATTGTTGTATCCTTATGCACCAGTGACATTGTGTTGTGTCTGGCTTACATCATTCATTCAGTAATTGGTCTTGTTTTGTCGTACAATAGTGAAATTGTTGATGAATCCGTCAATAGTTTGGTTGTGTAAATCTCCATCGGCTCAACACTGATCTCATGCACACACTTTGGCTTCGTTGCTGTTGATAGCTACATCCACATTTCCCGTCCATTTTACTACATAAATATCACAAAAGATCGTAACTTGACAGTGCTCCTCGCTATCTGGATTATCTGTCATGTGTTTATGGCCATACCTGTTCTGGCGTTCAGGGATAAGAAGTACCACCAGAATCTTATATTGATAAACCCACCGATGGAATACACTAGTACCATACACTAGCAACTAGAAGGTTGCGATGATGACTGCCTTTAGTAAATAATTTAGTCACCCTATCATCTGTCTCGGACATTAGGTCATCTATTAACACTAGACGACGTATCGTTAAACTGAACACCCTTAAAAGTCTCATACATGGATTGCCATTCTCCATAGCACCATATAACCTCATCTGTAATCGGGTCGATCATGTCTGCTAAATGGGCCAGAAACTTTTGCACAAAGACGGATTTCCCACTTCCCGCTGGTCCCCCAATCAAAGCCGTAAAAGGATTATTTCACCTCGGATCCATGACTAATAACAAACACCTACCTACCTATGATATATATGTTAATGGGACTCGAACCATCACCGCCCAACCGCCGTCCACCCCGCGCCAAATCGCCCCACCTTGCGCCGAATCACGCCGCCTGCTCCCGCGCCGCCCGCCCAGGCCACACACACGCACATCTGTCACCCATGGACCGAAATTACAGTAGACCGGAAGAGACACCAAGAGTACTAAAACCCCCCGCCATATTCAGATATCTGGGTCAGTTGGGATCTGTTTTTGAGGGGGTTCGCTGGGGGAGGTATAACCCACATAGAAGGATTTATGAGCAGCGGACCCCCGCGGCGGACACCATTTAGGGGTCGAATAGGACATACCGTACTACCACAGTGTATATAATAAATATATCTATCGCATCCATGTGCTACTTTAAGATTGATTGTGTGGCCTTTCAACACAAGAAAGCTGCCAGCTGCCAATGCTCGAAGATTACAAAATGGGGGTGACAACAGTGAAATAGTATTGACAAAGAATCGTAAGACAGCAATGAAAAGTGTTAAATTTTTCGCCGTTAGCTTTGGAATTTTCTTTGCTTTCGCTTCGCGATGCTAATTATATCAGCAATCAACTTGTTCTTCATAGTCCCTAAATATATGCATTTATTTAAAGGTGTAATGTATCTTCTGAATTTGGTAATGAATTGTTTAATTTATGCGTTCATGAGAAAAGTGTTTTCAAAGTCTTTAAGATCGACAGCTATACATGTTTTACGGCTTTGTAACATTAAAAGAAGTTAACACAAATCAGTAAATTTTTTTTGAAAAACATAAGTTCATGAAATAATGTGTTCTCTGAAATTATAATGCCCTTCTATCAAGGGATTGAGTTATACCTCTCCATAGCACAAAGATTGGGCTAAAATATAGAGACCATGTGTTGCCCATACAGCATGATCCCTCTCTCGGCCTGTCTAGTTCACTCCAGAGGAAAGATAACAGCAATACATCTGGAACAAGACAAGCTATAGAACCTGCCGTATCCCTCATCTTCCACTTGTGATTTTATTATGTTCACTATCATATATATATATATATATATATATATATATATATATATATATATATATATATATATATATATATATATATATATATATATATATATATATATATATATATACACACACTTTAAGTGCAAAACATGTGTCCATTTATATGTTACTATACGAACACTTTAATTCAATACTCGAAAATCTATATACTATAAATCATTGGCACCTTGCCGTCTTGACAGACCATACTTTGTTACATTGTGCTTCAAAAAGGCATAAGGTTAAGACAAGGGATTTAGTTATACCTCTCCATAGCACAAAGATTGGGCTAAAATATAGAGACCATGTGTTGCCCATACAGCATGATCCCTCTCTCGGCCTGTCTAGTTCACTCCAGAGGAAAGATAACAGCAATACATCTGGAACAAGACAAGCTACAGAACCTGCCGTATCAGTAAAGCAACGCTCTAACTGTCCGCCTGTCGGAGCTTCGATCCTAGACCAGCTGCCAACCAAAGCTTAAGGCCTGGTCTGCTCTGCCATGACACTTTGTCTTTAGGTTGCATTTCCTCGCACCAGGATAAGGCTTGTACCCTCCCAATTGCGCTATTCCGCCCGAAACCGTTGGCACAATGTGGGGTGTCGGGTGTGGTAAGCGCTGCCCAACATTCGGCGCTAACAAAAAGCAGGTAGTACCGTCTGCTGTCATTACGGGAGCTCAATCATATCTGACTGTGACATGACAGATATATACTAAACATATTTTTTTTTTTTTAGCATATCCTTTTACAGGACTTAGCTGTCAACACCAGCATCTTTCAGCTGTATGTTGATCTCTTGGCAAGATTACGCTCAGTAGTTTGCCATTGCTTTCTGAGCGGCCGGCTCACATACCCCGTAAGTTACCGATGCGATTCGAACCACTGCTGATTTGAACAGTCATCACGTTACCTGACGAGAGTATACGAGATTACGGAGAAAAGTCATAACCTCTAAGCCACGAAGCCGGCACTAAACATATACATTTGTATTATATATCAGATCTTTAAGACATCACGTGAACAGTTATATATGATATGTACACTTTAAATTATCACATGACTATCTATATATTCTATGTACACATATCTGTTATTATAAATCAGCTTTTTATGTCATCGTATGGACATATCTATATTGAAAGAAAATGTGCGTTATTACATTTAATCTGTTTATGCATAGTGTGTGTTCATTTATAAGCTATTATATGTACTCTATGTTGATACATTGGCACCTTGCCGTCTTGACAGACGATAGTTTGTGCTTTAAAAAGACAAAATAACTTTTACCTATGGCGGAACCGAATGTGACTGATAAGGCCAATTTGCGCTGTAAATGTCCGTTCACAGTGGGTGCATGTGAACACGTGGTCATTTCCACCATCATGCACCATCTTACGTCTCACACGCTCTGTGTGTGACTTGTCTGCAATAACTTTCTCCTTTGTCTTTATTCCATTTCTGATGTTTGCCCTCCGTGCAACACGTTCAGCGGCTAATTGTTCCCAATGTGCATTATCAATGCCTGTATCAATCATGTCCCGCTTACACACATCTTTGTATCGTAGTAGAGGCCGACCCTGAGATCTCTTACCCATCTGTAATTCACCAAAATGATGTCCTTTGGTATTCTACCATCATCCATCCTTCTAAGATGTCCTATCCATCTATGTCTACGAAGACTGAGCATGGAATAAACCGTCACACAACCTGATCTTTCCAATACTTCAGTATTTGTAATTTTGTCTTGCCACTTAATACCAAGAATTCTTCGCAGACACCGCATATGAAAGCTGTTTAAACGTTTCTCTTGGTGTGAGTAAGTTGTTCAGGTTTCACTGCCATAAAGAAGAGTACTAAGGACACAGGCTTGATAGACAAGGACTTGTGTTTTGGCAGTAAGCTTCCTGTTCTCCCAGACTCTTTTTCTTAACCTTTTTTCTCTTAAATTTCCTGATATAGGGATAATTTGCTATTTACTAGTTATCCTAGATATGTAAAATGGTCTACCATCTCTAGTTCGGCGTCGTCAATAAAGATTGCTGGTACCCCATGTGCATCTTGCGACATAATCTGTGTCTTCTTTTCGCTAATTGTTAAAACAAATTCAGAACAAGCATTGGAGAATGCAGATAGTAGACATTGCAATTCTTCCTCAGTGTGGGTCGTAACTGCAGCATCATCTGCAAAAAGCAACTATCTGATCAGTACCCTCCTAATTTTGGTCTTGGCCTTCAATCTCTGAGCATTGTAGAGGCCGCCATCTGAGCGTGAGTGAATGTATATACCACCATCCTGATCACGAAAGGCATATTTCAGTAGAAGGGAAAAGTATATTCCAAAGAGGGTGGGAGAAACACCTTGCTTAACTCCACTCTTGATTTCAAACTCTTCAGAAGTTGCACCATCAAACTTGATTATACCCTTCATGCCTGTATGGAACGATTCCACAATGGACAAAAGAGTTGGTGGGCAGCCAATCATCTTTAGTTCCTTGAGCAGACCCTCACGACTGATCAAATCAAATGCCTTTGTGAGGTCGGTGACGGCAATAAACAGTGGTTGATTCTGTTCACGGCATTTTTCTTGCATTTGTCGCAATGAGAATATCATATCAATGGTAGACCGGTTCTGTCGAAAGCCACACTATGATTCGGGGTAGACTTGATTTCCTAGGACTTGAAGCTGCGCAGAACAATTCTGGCAAATACTTTTCTAACAATACACAGAAGTGAGATACCCCTATAGTTGTTACAGTCGCTCCGATCGCCCTTGTTCTTGTACAGTGTTATGATGCTTGAATCTTTGAAATCCTGTGGGACTTGTCCTTCTCGCCTCATAGCTCTATTAGCTGGTGGATCTGTAGAGTTAGTGTGTCTTGCCCACTCCTAATAACCTCTATTGGAATCCCATCCTTACCTGGAGCCTCGCCAGATGCAAGTTCATTTATAGCACACTTAACTTCTGTTATGGTGGGAAGTGTGTCCAGGTGGTCAAGAGTTGGTAGAGCCTCTATGGCGTTGAGGGCATCATCCGAAAGACCACAGGCTTTCTTTATTCCTTCATACATGCTTCTGATGTTTGCCTTATCACTTGCGATTTGAATGGACTCACATAACTTGATCCAATAATCATTTGCACACTGCCTGGCAGCCTTTTGCACATCCTTCCTAGCTTGCCTTAGCTCACTCAGAGTGTTACGCGTTGGTCTTTCCTTGTTTCTTGTTGATAATTATATGAATAAATGTATAACACGTGGACTTGTATATGGTATTATATGTGCGCTTTATTAAACAAATAAATAAATAAATAAATAATATGTAGCATTATATGTTATTATATGTAGACTTTAAGTCATGACATGAACATAATTATAGTATATGAATTTTTAAATGTTGTTATATATACTCTTTAAGTGTATAATATTTTTTATTTTTTATTTATTTTTATTTTTTTTCGCATATCCTTTTACAGGACTTAGCTGTCAACAGCAGCATCTTTCAGCAGTCTGTTGATATCTTGGCAAGATTGCGCTCAGTGGTTTGCCACTGCTTTCTGAGCGGCCGGCTCAGTTATCCCGCTAGTCACCAGCGGGGGACGAACCGCTCCCAGTTTTTCTCCCGCTACGAGACTCTGCGTGATAAACGGGATTACGAAGAAAGTGTTGCAACCCCTCGGCCAGAGAGACCGGCAAGTGTATAATATATGGACATGTATATGTTGCTGTATGTACTCTAGGTGTTCATAATATGAACATGAACATGTTGTTATATGTCTGTTCTGTAGCAAAGGGAGTTACGGACACATTTCGTAATACCGCATACCGCGTTCGAAACACATCTACTGGATTTTTGACTGCAGACCACTTTGCGTTGGTTTTCATAAAAATGGTATGAGAGACGGTAGCTAGAAAACAATGGTAATCTACTCAACGTAAACTTGCCAAGAAATCGAAAACTGCCAATAAATTATGGGGTTGCATCCGATGTAATGTAAAGGATATGCAACTAATGTATATGTACTATTTTAAATATGTAATATGGCTATTTATATGTTATTAAGTGAACTGTTTGTGTACGTAATATATGAACATGCATATGTTATTATATGTACATTTTGAAAGGCATCACATAAATAAATAAGTAACATATTGTGATTTATGTTTTATATGTACACTATAAGTCATCACATCCACATGTGTATATTATATGAACAATTACATGTTGTTCTATGTACTCTTTAAGTGTGTAATGTATTGGCGTTTATATGTTGTTATATGTACTCTTCTAGAACATTATATTCAACAGTAAGAAAGAGACAAACAGTTTTATTCGATGTGTGATGTGAATAGAGGCATTATAGAACATCTTGATAAATGTAAAGAACAAGGGGAAGAGAGGCAGAGGCAGACCAAGAGAAAATATGCTGAATGGATTGAGACGGTGGCATCTAGGAATATCATCAGCAGAGTTGATCCAGAAAACCAAAGACCGAGATCTGTGGAGAGCCAAAACGCCTAAGCCAGCTGACAGGGCACGTGATGATGATGATATATACTCTTTAAGTGTGCATTATATTGGTATATACATGCTGTTATATGTACTCTTTAAGCATGTACTCTTTGGCAGACTGTACAAGAATGTATGGGACAGAAATGGAATGAGCCTGCAAAAAAAGCTGAAAGTCTACAAAGCAGTTGTATTATCCACACTGCTATATGCTTGTGAAACCTGGACAGTTTATCAGAGACACGCTAGGAAATTAAACCACTTCCACACAGTCTGCCTTAGGAAGTTACTGAAGATTAAATGGCAAGACAAGATCCCAGACACTGAAGTCTTGGAAAGAGCGTCCATGCCCAGTATCCACAATCTACTAATGAAGAATTAGATTAGCTGGGCTGGTCGCTTGACTCGCATGCCAGATCACAGGCTCCCTAAACGAATTTTTTTACGGCGAGTTGCGTTGTGGTAAACGCTCCCAAGGCGGCCAGAAGAAAACGCTTTAAAGACACTCTGGAAATCTCACTGAATGCTTTTGGAATTAATCATGACACCTGGGAGACTGCAGCCAGAGACCGAAATTCGTGGCGTACATCATTACGCAAGGGTGCAGTCATTTGTGAGGCAACCAGGACTGCAAAAGCTGTGAAGAAAAGACAGATAAATAAAACCACTGCAGAAAATGCTTTTCCAGAAACGTCAAGCAATCTTTGTCCACATTGTCAAATAACATTTCGAGCCAAAATAGGCCTTATCAGCCATCTTAGAACTCACGGCTCCATACTTTCAACCCCACTGGATGAAATGAATAGTCATCATCATTCTTGATGGACAAACAACAACATATATATATATACAACATCAATCGAGGTCAATTTTGATGCACTTAGTTCTGCAAAACAAAGTCAGATGTCTCACTTTTAAATATTTTTACATTATCTCAAAATAAATATGTTTGATTCTCAGTTATGTTTTATTTTCTTCCAAAAAAATAAACATACCTATTTTGTTTTTTACAATTAAACCTGGCAAGCTTATGACCACGATCTCACCTACCCGGAAGCGACGATTTGGTCGAAGCTGTTGCACGCTTGCTTGTTTACTTTAATTTAAAAAAAAAAAAAAAAATTAAGTGCCTGGCCCGGCAGGAAATATTATTTCTGAAATTTGGCCCGCCTGCTGAAAAAGATTGGCCATCCCTGCTTTAAATGGAGACACCCCCCCCCCCCCCCAAAAAAAAAAAAAAAAACCAAAGTAAACGGAAAAAATCTCCCGTAAAATACGGCAAAGCGGAACGAAAGTACCTAGTTTGAGAAGCCATGTATATGTTTTTGTATTTTCTTTATCTCTGCAGGTTCAAACATATTATTGTTGTTAGATTTGTTGTTTTGCAACTTTCTACTAGACTCAAGCCGGTTAACGTCGTTCTCCGTAATTCCGTAGATTATTGTGAGTAACATAACCTGCGCGAGAATCTGTAGCTGTTTTCGCGGCGTTGGTAACTTACGGGGTATTTGAGCCGGTCACTCAGAAAGCAATGTCAAACTACTGAGCGTAATATTGCCTAGTACATCAACAGCAGCTAAAAAATGATGATGTTGATTGCAACGTTCTGTAAGGGATATGAAAAACAAAACAAACAAACAAAAACACACATTTTACTTATCCACTTATCCACAGACAGACGTGACCTTAAATAAACTAAATCGTCAGTAAACAAGACATATATATATATATATATATAAGTGGATAAATTAAAGTAAACAAGCAAGCGTGCAACAGCTTCGACCAAATCGTCGCTTCCGGGTAGGTGAGATCGTGGTCATAAGCTTGCCAGGTTTAATTGTAAAAAACAAAATAGGTATGTTTATTTTTTTGGAAGAAAATAAAACATAACTGAGAATCAAACATATTTATTTTGAGATAATGTAAAAATATTTAAAAGTGAGACATCTGACTTTGTTTTGCAGAACTAAGTGCATCAAAATTGACCTCGATTTATGTTGTCGCTACACGCAAAAAGGTTTCCATATGAACATCAGTAATTCGTGTTCTCATTTGTGATTTGATGTGCTTCGTGCCTCTTAAAAGCTGTTTACACTCATAAGTGTTTCCAAATAGCAAAACCATCGACAGAGCATGTTGGTAAAACGCAGGATATTTATCCTTGTCCAAATACGTTTCATAGAACTCTTCCAAACCAACATGATGGAATTTTTCCTTTAACTGTGTATCACTACACATTTCACAATATTCCATTTGTAATCTTCCTGGTAATAAATTCACGTCTACCGCGAATGGCGTTGCAAATGCACAAACAAGCACATGATGTTAAGTTTCATTTGAAACGCAGAAATATGACCATACATCTTATTAATTAATTGATCTTTCCCTTATAGACGAGTATTAACGTCATTTAGTTGGCTAGTTATATCGACCAGAAATGCAAAGTCGCAAACCCACTCCTTGTCTTCAAACTCTATGATACTTTTTGACTTGCTTGCCAAGAATGATTGTATTTCTTGCCGCAAATCAAACATTCTTTTCAACATTTTGGCAGTGGTCAGCAATCTTACTTCTGCATAAAATGTAACGTCATTATAATCTGAGTCAAAAGACTTTAGAAATTATTGGAACTGACGGTGATTCAACCCGTTCGACTTAATGAAGATCACCATTTTACCGACCACTTTCATGACATGGTCCATTCTGAGGGACTTCGAACATAAATTCTCCTGATGAATAATGCAATGAAAATTTAGCATTGAAGTATTACCAACTTTTAAGGCCTCATTTTCAATAAATTTTACTAAACCTTCGTGTTTCCGAACAATTGAAAGAGCATCATCCGTTGTTAAGCCCGATAAGTTGTTAAGTTGTAACGAAAAGGGAGTTAATGTCGATGTAACTGCCTCTAACAAATCTCGTGACTTAGTAGTGTCCTTAAGTGGATACAGTGCCACTAATTCTTCTGTCTTTTTAAAATAGACATCAACACCCCTGATAAACCTTGCCAGTTGGGCAGTATCTGCCATATCTGTACTTTCATCCAATGCTAGAGCATAAAATATAAACTCCGATGCTCGACTTTTCAAATTATCTTCAATATGTTTTCCAATGTAGTCCACACGCCTAGTAAAATATTCTGACGAGGCAGACTGATTGTTTAGAAATCCTTCTTCTTTTCTGGACAGATAATTTCAACGACGTTCTCCAAACATTCCTTGACCATTTCACCATCTGAATTTGGCTTCGATGTTTTTTGCTAGTATCATGGCTACTGCATAGCTAGCTTTAACATAGCATGTGGACTCGGAACCCGCTCTATTAAATATATTTTTTGTGCAGACATCTTTAAAAAAAAGTCATTTACTTGGTCTTGTCGAAATTGCCCTTTGTACTTAACAAACTTATTTGCATATTTAGTCTCGTAGTGCAAAGAATACCATGGACAGATAGAAAAACCAATGAACAAGTCTTTCAAGAAACAAATGAAGATCGTAAACTGATTAGAGACAATAAACGTAGACAGTCAAAATTATAAATTATTTGGGCATGTAATGAGAAGAAATGAATTGGAGAACTTGGTGACAACTGGCAAGATCGAAGGGGACAGACATGGGGAAGACTAAGAATTAAATACCAGGATGGCTTGGCCGCATGGCATGGTCGTGACAGAAACACGGAGCTGATCCACGACTTTGGTGATCGAGTGAGATGGCAGAGCATGACCGCCCACGCTTATCGGCATGACACATAATGGATGGGTGGTGCCGTTTGATGTTATACTCTTTCAAAAGAGAAACAGATTCGTTGCATAGCAAGCATATGGGCTTTTAATTTCCACGAAAAAATTGTTTATAGTCCACCTGTATTGAAAACTTCTTAAGTCTTCTGTGATTAAAAAATGCGAGATATTTCAAATTTCTCTTAGCTATAATTTAAAAATATATGATACGAACGTCTCATGATGTAATGTTCTCTTGGTGATATGTATAATAAAGTGAACATTTATGTACATTTGACCTAGCTCTGCGGGCCGCAACATGATTACTGGCGGGCCGCATGCGCCCCGAGGGCCTCGTGTTGGCCACTCCTGATTTAAAGGATATATATATATATATATATAGTACTCGTTATATTAAATTCCCCGATAAATTCAAGATCGCGTAAAAAAAGGGACCGATTACTTTATATAGTTTCCACCACCTCGGTTTACGTTGTTGTGGGATGTGGCTTTTATATATATGAGAATTATTTTGTTAAAAGTGTCTAGGGGATCCCTTGGGATTTTAGGTTTGATTCTCTTTTCACTTCTAGAATGCAAAGTATTCATGGAATTCTCCAACAAACACAAGAAGGAAAATACTTCACTTCTTTTGTAACTGTGTCTGTGTGTACTTCTCCATTCCCACTAAACCACCCTATAAATTTAATATAGTGTTAGAGGACATTGATTGTTTACAATATATATAACAACTACTGTTAAACAAATATAATTACGTAATTGACGTAAACTTCAACACTTTTGGACAAATAATTCGGGCATTAAATCAAGATCTGCAGCAACATATATATTATTGTAATGACCGCACTGAATTTCCAGAACAGGCATGGGAATGATTTCAATATAAAAAAATACATTTACCCCTTTATCCCAAGAAAAACAATGTTATTAAAAACATTATAACAACCACTAATTGGTTCTCCGATCTTTGACACACTTTACATAGATAAAGCAAACAAATGGTCTAAGTTCAGAAAAACCAAACATATAAAACAATGGTTTCTCTCACCAGTTACAGTTCTAATATTTTAAAAAAAAATTAATGAAATGGTGTCAGAATATTCAACCAAACCAACAACCACTAGTTGGATATACCCTCATTGAAAAAAAGCTACTGACCTGATAAATCCATGGCATGAAATAACCACATAGAAAGTATAATTGGTACTAATAATTAAACTAATTATTTAATTATTGTTTTTTCCTTAGATGTTGCTGTCGGTTATTCTTCTCTAGTGCGACGAAGATAATGTCCATATTTATCCGGGGCAGAAATAAATGTACTCAGTCATGCTCTCCTAACTTTATGTTCACTGAATTTGGCTGGTGAATCTTTATAATCATAATCCAAGAATAGAATCATACACAAGCACATATCCCCTCCATGGAGATGAATTCAAGAATACTCTGTTGCCATTGGGCTCTGTGTTCCAATTGAAATTGGTGCCTAGGTCTGTCATACTTTCAGAGATGCAACTTAAGCTATTGCATAAGGTTCTTCCCTATATCATATTATCGATGAAAAAGATGACGACTGTCCAACAGCTCGGTTTCTGTTATCCGTTTCCCAATTTAGTTCAAGAGGCTTTGTCACACACCCGGTTCATGTTGATAGGCCATCTCACACTTGGTAATGGGGCAATCAGGCCGACAAGGAACCAGCAAAGAGTTATTATTCATTATTTCCATTTTCAGTGTAGGACATACAATGCTGGGGTAATTCATTTGTGTCATCTGGAACTATGTCCAGGATTGGTCTGCTGAAGGCATGAAACTGAAGAATATTAATTCCACCACACAAACTAGGAGTCGCAATCAATCAGATGATTCTTTTTGTTGCATACATAGAGGCATTTACTCCGCTAGTTTCTTTCGTATGACCTTGCTGATGGTGTTTCGGTTCTGAGATCTCAAGTGAATCTGGCTTCTTTCAGGGTGTTGCAGATTTGAACCTTGAGGTAATCTGGTTTATTAGTTGTTATTTAGTTGATATTATGTTGGTATTCAGTTGGTACTTTGGTTGTACTTGCCTATGTTGTTTCAGTGTCTCTTCCCATTTGGTGTTTTAGTGTCTTGAACCTTATGTTGACTTTTGCTTTCGAAGGAGAATACTATGAGTATCCTTTGAACTCCGGAGTCTAACAGACAGATGGAGGGTTCTTACTGCTGTTAGTTTTATTAAGCTTGTAGGACTGTCCCATAGTTTCACTGACTTCACGGGCTGATGGTGCTTCAGGCGGTACTTCTCAGAACTAATGCAGACGATACACTTTTGTCAGTTACTCTATAGATCTTTATCTTTGTAGATTTTTAGATACTGAAGTCCGTCCTGGATATTCCTACTAAAGTAGGACTTCATCAATAACGTTGTCAGTCGTCTTCGAAATTGTCTTTTGCTGGCTAAGGTAGCTAATGAGTGCAGCAGTAAACATTAGTGTATTGGTCCAGACTGTATGTATAGGACAGGTTGCCATTTATCACTTCCTACTGGCTGATAACCCAGGATCCAGTTTTTAGTGATACAGTCCAAACAAAAACCAACACTTGCTTCTCTTCTAGAACTGGAAATGACAAAAGAATACAAACCCAGCATTAATCTACTGTTTTGGGTTAACATGTTTACAACACAATTACAAGCAAAAAAGGGGAGGAGATATGAGAGTATTTCCAGTGTATCCCTTATCCATCGTCGTTTGGTGGTGAGCTATTCTAGCTCTTATTGTGAGTAAGGTATCTTCTCACTCAATATTCTATTCTATGTTGTTACTGGGACTTTTGTGATGAGTTATCCATCCTTTCCATCCAGCTTGATGTTATATCTGTCATAACCTGACAAGGATTTCTGAGCCATAGGCCTTTTGTCTCATAATTCCTCGTCTTCTTTCATTAGGTGTATTCAGTGTTAGGCCACAGGCCCTCAACCATATCATTCACATTATCTTCGTGTGGTGCTGACATACACAAGGTTTCTTACATCAACACCATCATGTCTCCCACTGGGGTAACATTAACATGAATATTCCTCACAGTAATAGTAACACACATGAACAGAATATATATAAATATCTCATACCGAGAAAAACAACCATGTACATTCCTCATATATGAATAATAATAATAATCATATATAATAATGCAGGAGCTAATGTTTTTGGATTTTCTCATTCGTCAATCCATAAAGCTAGAATATATATTCTTTTTTTTTCACTGCTTATAGCAGCATGAGGTTAGTGAACTCCGTGATACCAATTGCTGTTATTGTAAGAATTGTTCTTATTTATCAGAAATAACTTATGCAGCATGGCTAGTCTTCTGAATGCTACTGGCGATTTCTAACCATAAATCTTCGCTTATCTTACCACAGTGAGGTGATGCGGATTGAAGGCACATCCTATCAGAACATTCAATTATAGCATGTGTTTCTTTCTTCATTCTTGAGATGATACTTATCAAACATGGCATTTCCCTAGCAATATTTTATGAATTAATTACATGTCCACCATACCAATGGTGTGGTTACTAATTTGTTAACAAGAAGATTGTACCCAATTTTGGCACGATAGTTCAAGTTACAGATTAGCAATTAGCAAACCCTTTTCTCCAACAGGAACTAGAGTCCATAAGCTGTGTTATCAGGATTATGCTTCCACATGGAGAGAAAGTTTGTAAAATGTCCTTAAGAATGAATCTACACTACATAGGATATTTACAGATTTCTAAGCATTGATAGTGAGATATAGTTTCACAATGCATAGAATTTATTTAAATATAGGAATTTAAAACTGTATAGAATAGGAAGATGACAGCATGGCTGCTTTAGTAGAAAACAATCAGACTCTCATTTACAAGAATCGTTGATTTAACCTCTTAATAATTCTTATATATGAACATTATGAACATGCATGAGTACATATTTATAATGTATATTTAACTTACCAATTGCTCCAGAGAGTGATATATTTTGAGCATACTTTTCCTTTCCCCCGCAGGGGAAAGGCTGACGTCTGTTCCCTTTTTTCTCTTGAACCAAAATGGCTTACTAATCCCTTTGTTTTCAAATCAAGCCGGTCTGGCCAGGTACGTGAAGCATTACCATGCCCAGATTTTAAACTAAGGCCAAATAAATTTGGCTGCCCTACGGGTTAGTTTAGCTCTGTTTTCTTCCCCCAAAAAGTAAGGTGCTTAAAAAGTAACTAGTAGGGAGTTGTATTTTTAAAGCGTCAATTATATGAAGTTGGTACAGACGTTTTAGTATATCACAGTTGTGCACATCTCGTGTTTCTGAAATTCGCTTCCGACACAGAAATACAGAGTGATATTTTCAGACGTAAGTAGACCCACAAATCACGTTTTATGTAGATGACTGTGTTTGTTCTTATATGTATTATTAAATCAACCATCCATTTTTATATAAATTATGTTATTTTGGACTATTAAAGTCGAAGGGTACATGCCAAACTAAAATGATGAAGATCGCATGCTGTGATACGATATTTCAATGGCGGGAAATAGCCGCTTCCTTATCATACTTCAGCGATGACTATTTAATATTGTTATGGAATATTCACAGCGAATTTAATACCAATGAATGCAGTTTTGCATTTTACATCCATTTTAGTAATTTTGTAGACATGTTTCAGGCGAACGAAAGAAGAAGAAGTAATTTTGTTTAATTATCCATCACGCTACACGGTCGGGATCGTTTATTTTTGGGTAACTTTTCATCACGACTCATACATCCGCGCGCTGGTAGGCCGTAGACATGGCAAGCAGACGACGTCATCACAGCATGATGTGGTATGTGCATATATCTGTGTGTGTGTGTGTGTGTATATATATATATATATATATATATATATATATATATTTATGTGTGTGTGTGTGTGTGTGTGTGTGTGTGTGTGTGTGTGTGTGTGTGTGTGTGTGTGTGTGTGTTGCATATCCTATATACACGACATTGCAATCAACACTAGCATTTTTTAACTGCTGTTGATGTCTTGAAAAGTTTTAAGTTAAGAAATTTGCCATTGCTTTCTGAAAGAATGGCTCCTATGACTTTCCGAAGTCTTGGACGCGATCCGCTTCCGATTCCTGCGCAGCTGTGTTTCGTACCTGGGTATGCGGGAGTACGAACTGCGTCCTTAACCTCTTCGCCAGGGATCTCACTTTATAATGTAGTTGATTAATAACAGTTAATTAATATAACTCAGAATAATATTTGTGTTTGTCCAGACTACTGGTCTCCGTGGCGAAGGTGTTACGGACGCGATTCGTAATCCCGTATACCCGGGTTCAAAACACAGCAGTGCTTTTTTTTTCTTCAAACAAGGTATAATTGCTGGTCGTTCAGAAAGAAATGGCAAACTACTGAACATAAGATTTGCCCAGGAGTCACAAGAGGCCAAAAATGCTGCGGTTGATTGCTACGTCCAGTGAAGGACATGCAACTAAAAATTATGCAGACTAAATAACTTATGGTTTGGTTATTTAATTTTTCCAAAGTGCATGATTTGGCATCTTATAAAAGTTGAAAGCCACCATAAATCTGTAGGATTTAGTACATTATTAACAAGTGTCATTATTACATGACAGTCATGGTACACTATTTTTGCATTTGGGAAAATGCGCCATATTATTAAAATGGTTTTAGGAGGAAGAGGGAGGATAAAGAATGAGCAGGAGTAGGCGAATGAGGGGGTTGGGGTGGAGGAAGAGGCAGGAGGAAGAGTGAGTTTAAGGTTTTCATTTGAATTGTGCGTTCTAACGTTGGCCCTCAAACTAAAAACACGAGTTATCCCCCTTAACAAGAAAAAAAAACAAGAGCGATTATCCGCCCTTAGCTTAAGTGATTTGGTTACAATTTTGCAAGGGGGATTTTGACCATTTCCCTCTTTGTCTAAACTACATAATAAACTGACACACAAATATTAATATCTCAGCTTAGAATTGACCTACACGACTTGAATAAGGTATCGTTGGATTTGTTTTAACGAGAGGTATCCAACTATACATTTTATATAATTAAAAATCAATTTAGAAATTGTTACTAAAGTGGCTATCTCAAACATTTAATATCATCATCATGGAGCAAGTTCATTGCTGAACGACGCTCTCATTTTGTCCCGACCACAACAAGATTCTGAGTGCATGTCCATGCCCACTGCCGCATGCATGTGATGTGACCAAGTCGTATTCACTGTCACGTGTGAATCATGTCATGGTGGTCGTCCAGTACCTCTTCTTGCGCTAACAACGACTTTAATTTCTGTCAAATCACTTTTTTTCGCATATCCTTTACAGGACATCGCTGTCAACATCAACATCTTTCAGCTGATTGTTGATTACTAAGCAAGATTACGCTCAGTAGTTTGCCATTGCTTTCTGCGCGGCCGGCTTACGTATCCCGTAAGTTACCAACACGGCGTGAACCGCTTCCAATTCTCACGCGCTGCGTTACCCTATGTGGATAAACGGGATTACGGAGAAAGTGGTTTAACCTCTAGGCCTGGGAGACCGGCCAGTGACTTTTAGAGTGGTCAAATTATGTCATTTTCAGAGACATGATGCTGTATAAGAGCCCGTTCTCTTCAGTGTTCAGAATATATATGAATATACATGAATCACAGTGATCTACAAACGGTATGTGGCGCTTCAATTTAAAAGTCATGATTTTCTTAAGTAATGTTTTTATGACGCAAATCAACTTATCGTGAAATAAAATATGCATACTCAGTGTAGCGAAATTGACCGAAGTTTCAACTTCGCTACAGTGTGGTCAAAGGGAAACTACCGTGCAAAGGAGGTTTCTCCCAGTTATTGACTTGCTCTCCCTTTAATAATTTCCCTTTATGGAACACTAGCTGACCCGGCCCGGCTTCGCCCAGTCCTTGGTGGGGAGCATCTCATTTAATTCGTATAAGTAGTCATATAAGTTCCCGTTCCCGTTACCGACTGTCTGTCTGTCTGCCTACCCGTCCCTCCGTCTCTCCCTCCGTCTCTCCATCCCTCCCTCCCTCCCTCCCTGTCTGTCTGTCTGTCTGTCTGTTTGTCTATCTATCTATCTCTGTCTGTCTGTCTGTCTGTCTGTCTAATAGACCCATCCCTCCGTCTATCCCTCCCTCCCTCCCTGTCTTTTTGTCTATATATCTATCTATCTATCTATCTATCTGTCTATCTATCTATCTATCTATCTATCTATCTATCTATCTATCTATCTATCTATCTATCTATCTGTCTGTCTGTCTGTCTGTCTGTCTGTCTGCCTGACCCGGCCCGGGTTCGCCCAGTCCCTGGTGTGGAGCATCTCATTTAATTCTGAGTAGGTAAGAATCCGCTCTGCCTTCAAAATGTTGACGTGAAGATTTTCTTCCTGCAGCTGCTTCTGTATTTGTTGATCAGTAAGCTCCATTTTTAGCCGCTTGACCACCCATCTGACTGTGTTTGAATCAGTGTTTCTGATTCTGGTGTCTTGGTCCTCCTTCCTCTCACAAGTTTTTGTGTTCGTCTGTGGGTAGTCGTCGCTCTTCTTATTGGTAGTTTCATTGACTGTAGGTTCAGATACTTTATTACAGCTTGCATGCAGACTCTCCAAAGGCAGGTTCGTCTTCTTGATAGTCTGGTCGGTTTTCTCACTATGCATCTTGGAAGCTGCTTGTTTCTTTGTGCTATTACGACGTGCCATTTTCCCCCCGTATCAGACTGCTTGAAATGTGTAAGGCGTCTTGGCTTGATAGCGCTGAGAAGTGCTGTCAAGCGAATCGTGTCGATATGATGGCGGAAAACACTAAAGATGCGATGATATTGTTCAACATCTTTTAGATAACTTCTTAAGTATAGAAAGATGAGTTACAATGTTATGCATTATGCATTATTTTTATGTAAACTTTGAAAATGTCTAAAAGATTGTATCATTATTTATTATAACTCATATGCCGGTATATAACTATAGACAAAGAGTTTATAAATCATTGAAAACGATACAACAATATGACTATAAGTTATACAACAATGTTATTAAAAGTTATGCCCCTTGAAATAACTTTTTCTAGAGTTAAGTCCCTTAGCTAATGTGTAGTAACGTCATTTTCTTCCCTTTCCCTAGCGTTTTCATTCGGGGATTCTTTCATCATCATCATCATATATTTACGTACGTATTTTGGGAGGGGGAGGAGGGAGGAGGAGGAAGAAGGAAAAAAAAACTATGACAGTTGACAGCTCTGGAATGAAAGTAAGGCGTGTAGAAAATTTCATCTCAATCGGATGGGCCGTTAGCGAAAAAATAAAGGACATACATATTTACATACATACATATTTACATACATACACTTTGATTTATATATATAGATTCTCGATACTGAGACTGAATTGTCGGGTCATAATTTTCACGGGGCAACTGTGCCGACACGTGTAAGTAGAGCGCCGCTCAGGCTGAAAGTGGTAACTGAACTGGGTTTTTCAGTTAGTTTAGTCAAGTTTAGTGTAGGCTGTTTGTTGAACAAACTTTGTTCGGAGGACATCGGTTGTTAGAGCTGTGTGTTGTGTACTAATGGCCATTAAAGGGGCTTTACATTTTCACCAGCCTGTGGACCAAGCTTCAGATACTTGAAGAGCCTGTAATGAGTGTGTACCAGACGAGCGTAAACCCGGCCTGTGAACCTACATCATGGAACGAGCGAAGAAGACTATGGGCGTGAGCTTCCCTGTTTGGATGTAGCGCCCAGTCGTTCCTGACAAGTCAGAGTTACAGTGGCCCTGGTTTTTGCAAGTCAACAACTAAACTTCACCAGTCCCTGAACAGCCAGCCACCATACCTTCGGGATTAGTAAAGATGTATCTACCGAACGAACGAACGAACGAACGAACAAACTTTATTTTCAAAGGGTTAAGAATTGGGCACGCAGGCCCGTCTAACATTCTGCCCTTCTATCACTCGCTTTCATACATTATTTCATTCACACATCATTCAAGGCTAACAAAGAACAGCAACAATATAAAAGATATGCATTATAAAGGCATGGGCAAAATGCAAACATCAAAAATACACGACACAGTAATACTAGATAATGGTCTGACACTTGTTATTAGCCATGTGGAATATACTGGCCTACAAAAAGGGGATTGGCTGTTATACTAGGGTTTTGTTATTATTATTATTATCTCAATTATTAAGGGGGAAGGTAATCCGTATTGAGATAGTGTTCGAATAATTTGCGATTATATGAATAGGGATTGGTGATGTCTTTGATTTCTTGTGGAAGATTGTTCCACAGCTGAGCTGCAGAGTACGTTAAGCTTGTTTTGTATAAGTCAATCCTAGGCTTCGGAATGTGTAGTATATTTAAACGTTTACTGTGTCTAGCATTATATTTAAACAATGGCCAAAGGTAATTTGGGGCATTCCGATGCAGGATTTTGTGAATTAGTTTAGCTTTATTGAAAAGCAGGCGTTTGCGGAATGGTAGTAACTGAAGGCGTTTATACAGGCTAGGATTGTCAGATAAATGTTTGCTATAAATTAGACTAATGGCCCGTTTCTGGAGTGAGTAAAGTCGCTTGGTGTTTGAATTAGAACAACCGTCCCAGATTGTAGAGCAGTAGTCAAAGTGTGTCTGTATATGAGAAGTATAGAATAGCTTCCTTGTGTCCTCATCAAGGAAGTTTTTAATCTTGGCGAGTTGGTAGACTTTTTTCGCTGTTTTTTTAATAAGCGCTTGAACGTGAGAATTAAAGGTTAGGTTTCTATCAATGATTAGGCCTAATGTTTTGTGCTCAATTACACTTTCTACTGGCATGTTATCGATGTGAAGTTGAAGTGGTGTGTGTGAGCTTAGAGTTTGAAGTCTTTGTCTAGTTGTTAATAACATTGCTTTTGTTTTAGTGATGTTAATTTGCATACGGTTTGAATAGTTCCACTTAACTACATTATTTAATTCTTGTTGTAAAGACGACTCCAGTAAAATACAGTCTTCAGCGTTTGTGTACACCGTACAGTCATCTGCAAATAGATCGCAGGACGACGAAAGATGCAAAGGTAGATCGTTAATATATATGGCAAATAATAGAGGGCCAAGAATAGAGCCTTGCGGTACTCCAATATTGAAGGTAGTGGTTTGAGACAGAGATTTATTATGTGATACTACTTGCTTTCTGTTTGATAGAAAAGATTATATTAGAGTGACTATATTAAGGCCAATTTTCATTGTCTCGAGTTTTTTAATTAAAATAATATGGTCTATCATATCAAATGCTTTCTTGAAATCAATAAACACAGTTCCACATAGACTGTTGTTGTTTATATTCTGGTGCCAATTTTCTATCATGTTTGTAAGGGCCGTATGGCAAGAATATTTTGGTCGAAATCCTGATTGGCTGTCAACAATAAGCTTGTTGCGATGTCATCTATGGCTACTTAGGCCCTGAGAGGGGCCCGAGAAGAGACTTGGCTTTATATATATATATATATATATATATATATATATATATATATATATATATATATATATATATATATATATATATATATATATATAGCCAACTGCGATGAACTTCAGTCACCTTATGTGCAACTCCAGATACCTGAGTCTAGTTATTATAGACTACCGAACTGTGTCAGTATCTCCAGTGATTAGCAGATGTGGTGTATAGAACATGCCTATTTACTTAGACAGAGTCGGTGGTGCATGGACAATGCGTATTTACTAGACCTGCGGTGAATAGACCAGGCTGAATTACTTTGACATAGTGTTCAACATGGAATATTATAGTCCAGGTGCCCTACACAATGTGAACTGGAACTGTATTATATAATTAAGGGCTAGCCTGGATGTGGTGAACTGTTAGTCCGCCTAGTTTATGATCTCGCCATGCACTGCGCCCATTGAGATGGAACCCAAGGAGTTTAGTGCCCAGTGATACCCGCACTTGACCAGGTGGGCCAAACTCGAGCTGCTACTACGCCAGTCTGTCCCATTTGGGAGGAGGATTTGCATCCGCCCGGTGAGAGTCCTTCTACCACAGACTGCAGCGACTGAAATAGGGACGGCTCGATGATGATAGCCGTACACCTATCCTGCTGATCTGACATATAGATTAGTCTACTGCCTACCTCTACCTATCTCTATGCATTTTGACATCTTAATGCATAATAAATGCCCAGTATGTTCTGTTCAGACCAGAGTTGAGTCAACTACTATGGATGTAGCATTAGAGGGTGTGACATAATGGTCATTATCATTCTACAGTAAGTCAACAATTGCACACCGAGCAGAGGAAAATGGTACACTTGAACGCACAAATAAAACATAACACCCTTTTTGACACCGAAGATGGACACATGCCAGCTATATTTGGAATAAACGGCGTCTACACTGTCTAGAATCATTGGACGAAACCGATCACGTGGTTGTAACTCCGGCCCTTCGCCGGCGTTCAATTTTGAACCGCGCACTTCTCCTAACAAGATTCTAGCAGACGGTCCCGTCTCTTAGTGATGGCCGGGTTTTTCAAAAATATGTGTAGTTTGGTCTGAATTCGAGGTAAGCTGTCATTCCTCCGATCTACCTGGTGCCCATAAGTGTACAGTAGAGGTATCCAGTGTTTATGTGTAAATTTAAGTGTATTATTAATAAAATAAAACCCCTGGAGTGTCAACTCGCTAGCCGCCACTTCTGGTTGAACTGCAACATTCTCCGGGCAATCTGTCGCTCTAACACTTTTTCAAAACTGCTAGCTCTGAAGTTCTTCTATACATCTGTTGTCTTTAATGTGTGCATACTACAATGGGTAGAGGGGTAGGGGTATCCCCTATCAAAGGAGAAGTAAGGCGCCTCCTTCCCTCCGCTAGTCTACGGGACACCCTTGGGCAAGGTGGAGTACCCGTTTAGCCCCCCGATCAGGGTTACGTGAAGCCATGGGTGCAGGTGGTGAATGAAGATGGAGAGCAGCCGACAGATAGTTGTAGGTTATGGTCTTCACCTTCACGACGGTAGGCAGAGGATCTCCTTTTTGAAGAGACAATGGCTACGGTCACTGACCAGTATTGTCACTGCTAGGAAGGAAAGCAATGGCAAACTACCTTCTTTATAGATGCCAAGAAAATCATGTTGTGTGGACTCATCGATAATCAGAGAAACAGCGTAAATGGGTACTCCATAGGAGAAGCCTCGCCCGGTAGGGATAGTCATGCGCACCAGGTGACTCCAGACCGTCAACAGGCTACTAAGTGCAAAAGATTAATATCATTGAAAGTAGGAATTTGGAATGTTAGAACCATGAATGCAGATGGAAAATTAGAAAACATCAAACAAGAAATAGAGAGAGAGAGAAGATTAACATATTAGGAATATCGGAAACGAGATGGAAAGGAGCAGGGATAAGGACAGGAGAGGATTATAAGATTATTTACTCTTGGGGAGAAGAACATCAAAGAGGTGTAGCCATTATATTAGATAAACTAACATTAAATACTGTCAAAGGATATCGAGCTGTGTCAGACAGAGTTCTATTAGTGAAATTAAACGGAAGACCTTTTAAAATAAATAGCATTCAAGTATATGCCCCAACAAGTGAATGCAGTGAAGAAAGTATAGAGGAATTTTATAACGACATGGAGTCTGCTTTGAAGAACTGCATAAAATCAGAAATAAATATCATAATGGGTGATTTCAACGCAAAAATAGGAAAGCAAGGCGATGGATGCAGTGTAGGCAACAATGGTTTGGTAGAAAGAAATTAAAGAGGATACAAACTTGCAGAATGGGCAAAAGAACAAGAAATGGTTGTAGGAAACACCTGGTTTAAACAGTATCCTAGAAGAGTATGGACATGGAGGAGTCCAGACAGCACGATTAAAAACCAGATATATTACATCCTGATTAACAGAAGGTTTCGAAATGCGTTAACAGTCGTAAAAACAGTTCCAAATGCAGACTGTTACAGTGATCACAGATTAATTACAGGCACATTGAGGGTAAAGTTAAAGAAAGTCAAGTATATAGCAGAAAACCCTAAATATGACTTGTGCAAATCGAAAACTGACAGAGAAATACAAGATAATTTAAACATAGAAGTAAAGAACAAATTTGATTTATTGTCTGATTTAAAGATCCTATTTCGAGATGTAGATGATCAATGGGAAATGCTAAAGAATTCAATCAGTTGTGCAGCAGAAAAAACGATTCCAAAAGTAAAGAAAGTGGGTCGTAAGACATGGATGACTGAAGAAATTTTACAACTAATGGAAACAAGAAGACATAACAAAAATAATCCTGCCAAATATGAAGAAATTCACAGAAAAGTCAGAACCTTATGTAGGGAGGCAAAAGAAACATGACTTGAGGAAAACTGCGAAGAAATTGAAAAACAACACAACAGTAAAAATGCGAAACTAATGCACAAAAGAATCCAGGAGTTTACTAACCAAAGAACACGTACATCAGCAGGCTGCCTAAACACAAAAGATGGAAGAGTCATAATAGAAAAAGATCAGATCTTACATGTATGGTCAGATTACGTGAAAAACCTTTATGACAACAACAGAGACGAACACTACGATGTTCAAAATAATAATGAAGGACCAGCAATTTTGAAGATGGAGGTTCAGAATGCTCTTAACCATATGAAATCTGACAAAACCCCTGGTTCAGACAGCGTCACAACAGAAATGATTAATGCTTTAGAAGAATATGGAATAGATAAAGTTACCAGTCTGCTTAATACAATATATGACACTGGAAATATACCTCATGAATTATGTAATTCTGTATTTATTGCAATCCCAAAGAAATCAGGAGCCTTGGAATGTGATCAGCATCGAACAATTAGTATAATGAGTCACATCACGAAGATTTTACTAAGAATTATCATGCAAAGAATTAGAAGCAAAATACAACCTGATAAAGGAGAAGAATAATGTGGGTTTGTAGAAGGAAAGGGTACAGTAAATGCTGTGTATTTACTGAGAACCGTAATTGAACGATCTATAGAAGTAAACAAAGATCTACACCTTTGCTTTATTGACTACACAACGGCTTTCGATAAAGTGAGACATGTCGACATGATAAGGATACTTGAAGATCTACAAATTGATGGAAAAAACCTTAGACTTGTAAAAAACATATATTGGAAACAACAAGCTGCCATAAGAGTTGATGATGAAGTAGGCCAATATCAGCCTATTAAGAGAGGAGTGAGACAGGGATGTGTAATGTCTCCAGATCTGTTTTCCCTGTACAGTGAAAGTATTTTCAGAAATATTGAAGATATGGAAGGAATCAACATTGGGGGACGATGCATCAATAACATTAGATATGCAGACGATACAGTCTTGATTGCAGACAATGAACAGGACCTGCAACATTTAGTAGATGCAGTTGTTACACACAGTGAACAACGAGGGTTAGAATTAAATTGTAAAAAGACATAGGTTATGGTCGTCACTAGGAAGAACGAAATACCACAATGTAATATACAAGTAAATGGGAATATTTTTCAACAAGTGAATAGGTACAATTATCTCGGAACAGTAATAACATCTGATGGGAGATGCCTTGAAGAGATTAGAACAAGAATCGCCATGTCTAAGGTAGCCTTTAGCAAGATGAAAAACATACTGACCAATAAAAAGATGTCAATTGAAACGAGAAAAAGAGTGTTGAGGTGAACCTATACTTTTATATGGATGTGAAGCTTGGACAATGAGCAGTCAAGCTGAAATACATCTGATGGCTGTATAAATGTGGTTTCTGAGGAAAATGCAAAGAATACCATGGACAGCCAGAAAAACCAATGAACAGGTCCTTCAAGAAACAAACGAAGATCGTAAACTGATTAGAGACATTAGACGCAGACAGTCAAAATTTTTTGGGCATGTTATGAGAAAAAATGGATTGAAGAACTTGGTGACAACTGGCAAGATCAAAGGGAACAGACCAAGAGGAAGACCTAGAAGCAAATACCTGGATGGCTTGGCCACATGGCATGGTCGAGACAAGAACACGGAGCTGATCCACGACTCTGATGATCGAGTGAGATGGCAAAACATGGCCGCCCATGCTTACCGGCATGGCACATGATGGATGGATACTACAACATACTATTACAGAAAACTGTAGGAGGTGGAATCCTTAACGCACTCTTATGCATTTCATCAAAAATGTTTAATTTACTATCTGCTATCCAGAAGACAGTTTGTGCACGAACCACTGCCTCGCTTGAAACCTACATGTGTTTGCCTTTACACAATCTAGAGAGCTGAGAGAGGAATTAGATCTTTTCTCCCTTCTTTTTGAGTTGAGTCAACAGGGTTTGATAGAATATAGTTGTAGATATGTGTCAGATTTTCACTTAGACAAGGCACCCATTAACTGCACTGCCTAATAAGGTTACGCTTTACAGATTGCCATTTGTGACTGTTGGGCCTAGATAATCTGTCCAGACAAGAAGGTGAATCAAACCTTTGTTTATAACCAGCTATTGGTATCCAACAGAATGGGATTGATGCACACTGACTCTAGATGAAGAAGAAGAATAAGAAGAAGAAAAAGAAGTAGAGGAGAATTAGTGGAAGAGGTACATTTTATGTAAACCTCTCACTAATGTGCATTGTTTGTTACATGATTTTGTATGGATTACATTTTGTAACAAACAATGCACATAAGAATTTTCTTTATGTTAGTCATGAAAAACAATCAATACTAGGTGAGTTATACTCATACTGACTGATGAAGACTGGAGGGGAAGTTGTTGCAATTAATGAGAACCCCAGTCAACAGAAGTCTACACCACACAACACAACAACAGGTAGTAGTAGGGGTGATTTGAGAGAAGACGAAACACTAGTTGATTGATCTAAGATGTGCAGAGAAACAATTATACACACCATGCATAACCAAAATGAGTAGATGAAGATGTTGTATTTGTATGCCATTTATTAAAATGCCATCCTACCATCATCATGGTCTAGTGCTATCAGCTTGACTTAAAATGCTCATGGAACAACATATCATCATGTCTGTCAATGTCTGGCTGTACACATCTCAATGAAACCCATGTACACTGAGAACATACATACAGCAGGATCAGATGATAGCCACATGCATACAGTGTGATCATCCCTGACATCCCTGATTAACACAACACCAGCTCAGTGGGGGAGGGGGGGGGGGGGCTAGTTCCTACTTTCAGGCTATTATATTTCTTCCTTCCTTATCATCCTTCCTGTACTGTCCTGTTCATTCTTGACTATCACTGTAAAACAACACATTGGTTGAAATATACACACCTCTATGATTGTTTGAACAATGATGATCTTGGTGGCATAAATAGAAGAGAGATGTTCCCCTGAACTTGTGAGAGAACAGATCCACCAACACATGGACCCAGGCTCAACCCAGTCTTGTTGCTCAGAAGTGACATTTTTCTACAAATACAGATACCACTACCCAGGAGAACATAAAGCAGAAGAGACCCAAATATATTAGGCCTTATAAACTTGTTCGTTTTCATTAAAGAAATGTTGATACAATATAGAGAAAAAGACAATTCTTTCTTTCCACAGTGAACTGACATTTTTAGTCCTACACACTTAATTTGATTGTGAGCAAAATGGCAATGGGAGGGCATATACTCATATGATTTGTATAACTACCAAACATGCATGAAAATGTAACATGTGATGTGCTTTCTTAAGCCAAAACTAGGCACAATCAATAAACACACGAATAGTAGCTATTTCTCTACTTTATTTCCAGTTCAAATGTTTGTTTAAAAACTGTTTGTAAACAAGTTGTTCATTGTGTGTAATTAATTAATAAGTTAACACAATTACCAAACACAAAATGGGAAATGAAACGAAGAGGGATGACATCTATTGAAAAGAAGATGATCTCTATATTCCTGCAGCTACCCAAGATCTATGCTATTTCTTCACTTGATCCTGTTTCATGCTGATGAAGTCATTTCAGAATATTCACAGACTGTAAGGGGTCTCAAGAGCTAATAGAATTCTTAGTGAAAAGCATATTCTTATCTTGTATCACTATCTTCAACGGGACCACCACCTAGACAAAATCCCGAGTCTGAGATATTCAAGGTTCATATTCTTGACTATTGAACATTAGAGGAGAATGGGGCCCAGCTTCTATGACTAGAACCCGGGTGATGCACACAAGTGATCCTCATTCCAATCGTAATATATGACAGAGGGTAACGTCCATTGAAAGAAAGAGTGTCAGAAGGGGTTGTCCATAGGCTGGCGGCGTTGGTAGACTAAAACCCAAGTACCCAATACACAGAACTGAACCCACGGTATATAGTGTAGCATAGCTCCCCTCACCCCAGGGACTTTGTGACACTGGACAGAAAATGGTGCCTGGATGTGTTTGCTGCTATTGTCCCAAATGTGCTATGAACAATCTATGACTAACTTCGTGTGAACAACTCACATTGTTATTGGATATGAAGCCAAGATATACCCATATTTTGATGCATTGCATGCTATCATCTTGGTAGCTTAGGTGAATGAGAACTGGAGATAAAACACTAACAAAATAATATCACAATAATGTAAAATGTACAAACAATATATACCTACTCCGTGGAAGAGTAAGAATCAATCCGCTAAACCAGTCCAAAGATGTCAGATTACAATAATTATCATGAGAGACATCAAAAGACCGACTGAGAAAACAAAACTTGCTCACTTGAATGTCTGTTGGAGATTTCATATAGTATAATCTGCTGGCACTGGCCGCCAAACATGTTCATGTTAGGATGCCTAACAAGTAATTTTAAATTAACAAACTGACATTGCAATAAACGACACACAATTATAAAGAGCAGAGAAATTCTATAAATACAAGCTGACGAAGATATCTGACCGTTTGTGATTTACTGGACAATATTACGTTTAGTAGTTGGCCATTACTTTCTGAACGATCAATGTTCATTCCATTGTTAAAAATCAACGCAAGGCAGTCTTGTTTCAAATAATCTGCGGCTGGTTTCACACCCATTATGAGAGATTGTGAAAGGCGTTCGTTACCCCTTCGACACAGACGTCGATATTTCAAGAATTAGTCTGTGTAGTTTAATTCCAAACCTTCATGTTCCTTCGTCTTTAGTGACTGCGAAAAGCATATCAACATAATACGATAATGACTTGCTTTAAATCATGACGGTAGACGTGAATTTATTTATCTATAGCGGAGTTGACAAATGACATCAGTGACTGGTTGCATGTGTTACTGCGTTTATTGAAGATAAAGGTTGTCCGGGATTGCCTAGGTTTCATTTATTGGTATCACGTAATTAAACTCAAGCAAAATGTCAGACCAACATTGGAAACATAAGTCTACATGTTGACATACGTGAGATCAGTAAATGGGTTTTAAATGACGGTTAATTGTCAAATCGTGTTAAAATGTGTGAGTACAATGTTTCAATTGTTATGTAAATGAGACACAGTGACATCATTTCAATAACGGTATCGCTGTGTTTGCAAGACACTCAATATACTCTGCGCATTTAATCGTAATTTATGGCATTTTGTTTAGTTAACTATTGAGACAATGTGAATACAATCATTAGGCTTTACATTTTAAACTGTCTGCGGATCGAGCAGCTAAACAATTTTAATTTATGTGGCACACGAAGGACATAGATAGCCTTGTGGTGAACATGCGGTCACAGTGAAATTCATAAATATAGCTAGATTAAAGGAGAATCATGTATCACACATTAAGATTAACAGTTTCTATCAGACAAATGTAACGGTGGGAGAATTTATATCTTAAAAAGAGAATATAGTACCTCTCATTCTCTCACCCAAATGCAATATTGACAGAACTTTACTCGGAAACATGGAGAAAAGAGTTTCTCCCATCTACTCACAGAAATGCAGTGGTGAGAGAACTCGGTCAGAGATGTTTCAGAAACTGGGACAGATGTAGCTGTTTTTCTGTGACTGCAAGCATCATTATACTATTTTGCATGTATGAAGTCACAAGAAGAGAGGGTTTTTGTCAACAATTACCTGTGGCAATGTTGAATAACACAGACGCCCGAAATATACAGGAATATTTTGGAAACTACTCAATAATAGTGTATATTTAAATATTGAGCACAACCCTCTACTGGCAACGCCGATCGCATTCTGGTATGAACCTAAGGCCTATCCACGTCAATATGGAAGCACTATACTCGAGTTTCGCCCTCGTTTGAGCTCGTCAGTAGTGCATATCCCTGACCGGATCCGGAAACAGTCCCGGATCACGCGTGTGAAGCGGGTGTGTAACCACGCGGCACACACTGGACACACCAAATTATCACAACAGAATATCACAACGCTACCCATCGTAGGCTATGCTCAAGATTGCTCAATCGCCGCGACCGACGTCCGTCAATCGATGGGACCCGAACGATCAGGACTTCTCACTGGCAAGGAACACCAGGCCTCCTAAATCCAGTGCTCAATAATCAATTGATTTGGATCAATGGGACTGTTTCCGGATCCGATCAGGGATATGCACTACTGACGAGCTCAAACGAGGGCGAAACTCGAGTATAATGCTTCCATATTGACGTGGATAGGCCTTAGGTTCATACCAGAATGCGATCGGCGTTGCCAGTAGTGGGTTGTGCTCAATATTTAAATTTCAAATCCCGAAACAACCACATAATCAATAGTGTATATGTCCATAATAGTCAGCTGTGTCTTAATATGTGAATGTATTATTGTGGTTGCCATAATATGGTGGACAGAAAGGCTACACGGTAATGCGAACTTACTTGTTGCATCTCTTGCAGTCAGTGATATGTTATTAGCAGGAGCAATCGTCTTATTCCAGGCGGCAATCATATTCGAAGTAACTGGTGCAATGTGGTCATATATCGACGTTTCTGTTATCATAGGTTTCTTCTTTGGAGTCACCAACCAGTCAATAATGCACATGGCAGCAATCGCTATAGATCGATATGTTCAAATAGTTCATCCATTTTACTACATGAGATACATCACTAAACGTTACACATGGATCTGCATAACCAGTCTATGGATGATAGGTCTTGCTTTTGTAATCGTAATTACAGTCTTGTATAATGATTTTCATCAAGAAACATGCTTTATATTCAAGCAATATGCATATGTTATTTTCATAATGTGGTTTTTAATCCTTGTTTCTAGTATAGCTATATGTGTTTGTTATTTTAAAATTGCTTATTTGGCATTCCAACACAAGAAGGCTGCCAATACTAGGAGATTGCAATCTACAGAACACCCAACAGATATGAATGTGAATAATAATCGTATGGCGGCTTTTAAAAGTGTCAAATTCTTCGCCGCTATGTTTGGTGTTTTTTCTGTGTGTACTTTCCCGTCCATGTTGATAACGTTAATTCGTTGTTTCCACAGTGTCCCAGGCTACATTTACATGTTATTCTTCATGCTTTTACTGGTGAATTCTGTGATTAGTTATCTGATTTACGCAACAACGTACAATGCATTTTCGTCAGCCTTAAAGAAAACAATAGGAGATATAAAATCGCATTGCTGGAGAAGAAACAACTTGTTCTAGATCGTGATTCATGAGCAATGAAAACTAATTATACATATGACATTGAAACGGCAGATAAACCTCCAAACTATCCGGCAGAATGTGAGCAAGAAGATAACAAAGTGTCATGGTTTGAGAACAAGAGTCGTATCTTTGCTATCAGAAAGTACAGAATGGACACAATGACAATTTACTACCACTCCCCTCACCTGCAGGTACAGCTCATTATTCTTTACCTTAGGAAGCTACACACTTGACAATAAACACAAGCAGACTTCGACGTGGCCGAATGGATAAAAGAGCTCTCTTGCTCTTAAGATTCTGGCAGACTGATGAGGAGATAGCGGCATCTATTCTTAAACTTGTGCCTTTGGTTTCCAACGTTGACTTCTCGTTCACAAAATGGAAGATAAAAATGCAAGTTCAAGGTAAAGCAGTTTGATTCATCTTGTGCCATGCCGATATGCGTGGGTGGTCATGTTTCGCCATCTCTCGCGATCAAAAGAATCGTGGATCAGTTCAGTGTTCATATGTCGACCACACCACGTGGCAAAGGCATCCATGCATTTACTTGTTTGCCTTTTCCTTGTTCTCTTCGCCTCGATCTTACCAGTTGTCACCAAGTTCTCCAATTTGTTTCTTCTCATAAAGTGGCCAAAACAGATATGACTGTCTACGTCTAAAATCTCGAATCATTTTACGGTTTTCATTTCTTTGTTGTACGACTTGGTCATTGATTTTTCTGTCTGTCATGGTATTTTTGCATTTTCCTCAAAACCACAATTCCACAGCCATAAGATATTTTTCAGCTCTTTATTGGACAGTATATTTCCCATATTGCAAAAGGTTACCATTGCCATGCCGATTATTGTTATAATCTATCCATGACATATCCCATCAGATGTTATGACTGTTTCAAGATAATTTTACCGATTCACTTGTATATTATATTGTGGTATTTCCTTCTTCTTAGTGACGACCATAATATGTGTCTTCCTTCAAATTAATTCTAAACCGAGTTATTCACTGTGTGCAACAACCGCATCTACTAAATGTTGCAGATCCCGCTCTTTGTCCTTTCATATTTCTACATTTCTGAAAATATTTTCACTGTACAGTGTGAAAAAAAAACGACCTTGGGCCATTGCACATCCCTGTCTCACACATCTCTTAATAGGCTGATATTGACCTACTCTATTATCAATCCGTATGGCAGCTTTATGTTTCCACTATATGTTTTTTACAAGCCTAAATGTCTTTCCCATCAATTTGAAGATCTGTGAGAATCTTTATGTGAGTCAGGTCTTAGTCAGATATGACTGAGCTACCGTATGACAGTAGACGGTACTACCTGCTTTCTGTCAGCGCCGAATGTTGGGCGGCGCTTACCAAACCCGACACCCCACATTGTGCCAACGGCTTCGGGAGGAAGAGCGCAATTGGGAGGGTACAAGCCTTATCCTGGTACGAGGAAATGCAACCCAAAGACAAAATAAGTCATGGCAGGGCAGACCAGGCCCTAAGCCTTGGTTGGCAGCTGGTCTAGGATCGAAGCTCCGACAGGCGGACAGTTAGAGCATTGCTTTGCTGATCCGGCAGGTTCTGCAGCTTGTCTTGTTCCAGATTATAGGTGTCAACTTTCCTCTGGAGTGAACTAGGCTGGCCGAGAGAGGGATCATGCTGCATGGGCAACACATGGTTTCTTTATTGTAGTCCATGCTTTGTGCTATGGAGAGGCAATAACTCCATCCCTGGTCTTAACCGGTCTCGGAATCAAAGCGAGAGGCAACTGTTACGGGTTATAAGTCCTTGTCAGTTGAGCGTAGACATGGGGCGCCACGCGTTGCCTCTGACGGTGGGAGACACCTACAGGTGTCACTGATCAGCTACCGCCCGCCTCAAGCTGGGCATCCCCCAGCCAATTGGGTGCTGATCAGCCACAGCCAGCATGCTTCAATGGGTGCTTGGGGCTAGGACAAAATCTAAATCGCAGGCTGTAAAACCAATGCACCAGGTACTAATATAAAGAATAGAAACCTCAAGCTACGGCTTGCAACCTGGAACGTGAGAACCATGTGTCCAGGATTTTCCACTGACTTGATAAATATAGACGATGTGAGAAAAACGGCTGTGATTGATGCTGAACTCAATCGTCTTAACATTGATATTGCTGGCCTGCAGGAGACTCGCCTCGCTGAGGAAGGGTCACTCAGGGAAAACAATTACACCTTTTTTTGGAAGGGAAGAAGGCAGGCAGAAAAAAAGGCAACATGGTGTGGGCTTTGCAGTGAAGAATTCGCTACTGGGAATGATTGATATCCCAGCTGGAGGTAATGAAAGATTATTATCACTGCGCTTGGCAACCTCTTGTGGATTTGCCACCATTATCACTGCATATGCACCGACACTCGCTTCCTCTGATGATGTGAAGGATACGTTCTATGAGCAGCTAGACTCTGCGATCAAGGCAGTTCCAAAATCCGACTACATTTATATGCTCGGTGATTTCAATGCTCGTGTGGGCAAGGACTCGAATTCATGGCCAGTGTGCCTTGGAAAATACAACATCAGTCGCATGAATGATAATGGGCAAAGGCTGCTGGAGCATTGCACTATAAATGACCTATGTATTACAAACTCCTTTTTTAAAACAAAAGAGATGCATAAGGTCACATGGAAACATCCAAGATCCAGCCATTGGCATCAGCTGGACTTCATTATCACACGGAGACAACATCTGAACCATACATCATTAACTCGAAGTTACCACAGTGCTGACTGTGATACAGATTATTCTTTGGTTGTTGCAAGTGTTAGACTGAGACCAAAGAGAATCTACACAGCTAAACACAAGTCTAGCCCCAGGATTAATATTACTAACACTCACGATCCTGGAAAGTGCTTTGAATTTCAACAGCAACCTGAAGACGCTTTCAATGATACATCAGAAAATTGTATAGTAAATGATAAATGGAGTAAAATTAAGGAAACTATTTATAAAACAGCGGAAGGGGTTTACAGCACTGTGGATCATAAGAGGCAGGACTGGTTTGCGGCAAACAGCCAGATACTGCAGCCCTTGATTGATAAAAAGAAGATAGCTCTCTTAAGAAACAAGGAAAGACCAACGCGTAACACTCTGAGTGAGCTGAAGCAAGCGAGGAAGGATGTACAAAAGGCTGCCAGGCAGTGTGCGAATGACTATTGGATCAAGTTATGTGAGTCCATTCAAATCGCAAGTGATAAGGGAAACATCAGAAGCATGTATGAAGGGATAAAGAAAGCCTGTGGTCCAATGATCAAAAGAAGTGCACCGCTGAAAACCTTGACTGGAGAAATCATCACTGATAAGAAACAGCAGATGGATAGATGGGTCAAGCACTATTTAGAGCTTTACTCAAGTGAGACCAAACTAGCGGATGATGCCCTCAACGCCATAGAGGCCCTGCCAACTCTTGACCACCTGAACACACTTCCCACTATAACTGAAGTTAAGTGTGCTATAAATTAGCTTGCTTCTGGCAAGGCTCCAGGTAAGGATGGGATTCCAATAGAGGTAATCAGGAGTGGGCAAGACACACTCGCTCTACAGATCCACTAGCTAATAGAGCTATGCTGGCGAGAAGGACAAGTCCCACAGGATTTCAAAGATTCAAACATCATAACGCTGTACAAGAACAAGGGAGATCGGAGCGACTGTAACAACTATAGGGGTATCTCACTTCTATGTATTGTTGGGAAAGTATTTGCCAGAATTGTCCTGCACAGACTTCAAGTCCTTGGAGATCAAGTCTACCTCGAATCACAGTGCGGCTTCCGTCAGAACCGGTCTACCATTGATATGATATTCTCATTGCGACAGATGCAAGAAAAATGCCGGGAACAAAATCAGCCACTGTTTATTGCCTTCATTGACCTCACAAAGGCATTCGATTTGGTCAGTCGTGAGGGTCTGTTCAAAGCACTAAAGAAGATTGGCTGCCCACCAACTCTTCTGTCCATTGTGGAATCGTTCCACACAGGCATGAAGGGTATAATCAAGTTTGATGGCTCAACTTCAGAAGAGTTTGAAATCAAGAGTGGAGTTAAGCAAGGTTGTGTACTAGCCCCCGCCTTCTTTGGGATATACTTTTCACTTCTACTGAAATATGCCTTTCGTGATCAGGATGAGGGTATATACATTCACTCACGCTCAGATGGTGGCCTCTATAATGCTCAGAGATTGAAGGCCAAGACCAAAATTATCAGGGTACTAATCAGAGAGTTGCATTTTGCGGATGATGCTGCGATTACGACCCACACTGAGGAAGAATTACATCTAATATCTGCATTCTCCAATGCTTGTTCTGAATTTGGTTTAACAATTAACGAAAAGAAGACACGGATTATGTCACAAGGTGCACATGGTGTACCATCAATCTTTATTGACGACGCCGAACTGGAGATAGTAGACCATTTTACATATCTAGGATCAGAGGTAAATAGCAAATTATCCCTCGATCAGGAAATCAACATCAGGATTGGCAAGGCAGCAACAACAATGAACATGTTAGCAAAAAGAGTCTGGGAGAACAGGAAGCTTACTGCCAAAACAAAAGTTCTCGTCTACCAAGCCTGTGTCCTTAGTACTCTTCTTTATGGCAGTGAAACCTGGACAACTTACTCACGCCAAGAGAAACGTTTAAACAGCTTTCATATGCGGTGTCTGCGAAGAATACTTGGTATTAAGTGGCAAGACAAAATCACAAATACTGAAGTATTGGAAAGATCAGGTTGTGTGACGGTGTATTCCATGCTCAGTCTTCGTAGACTTAGATGGATAGGACACGTTAGGAGGATGGATGATGGTAGAATACCAAAGGACATCTTTTTTGGTGAATTACAGACGGGTAGGAGATCTCAGGGTCGGCCTCTACTACGATACAAAGATGTGTGTAAGCGGGACATGATTGATACAGGCATTGATAATGCACATTGGGAGCATTGAACATTGGCCGCTGAACGTGTTGCATGGAGGGCAACTATCAGAAATGGAATAAAGACAAAGGAGAAAATGATTGCAGATAAAGCACACACAGAGCGTGAGAGACGTAAGATGGTGCAAAATGGTGGAAGTGACCATGTTTTCACATGCACCTACTGTGGGCAAACATTTGCAGCAAGAATTGGCCTTACCAGCCACACTCGCCACCGCCATGGATCGTAGTTATTAAGCCTTTTTGAAGCACAATGTACCAAACTATCGTCTGTCAAGACGGAAAGGTGCCAATGATGATGAGAATCTTTATCATGATGAAATGTTTTACTTTATCGAAAGCCTTTGAGTAGTCAATAAATAAAGCAAAGATGTAACTATTGTTTAACTCTATAGCTATAGTATGTCCACATTTGTTTGCCTTCATTCACGATCAATTATTTTGAAAACTGTCTGTTGCATCGTTATGAAATTTTTCCAGCCTTCTTATATTTACCCCCACCCAAGGAATATGTCTTTGATAGGTCCAAAAACAACTTAAATCATTGAAAGCGGCGACATTCCTTTGATGTTTTGCTTAACAACTAGTGATTTCTCGCTAAAAAAGTTGTGTTTACGGTAATGGGGACATGCAAATTCAGATGACAAACAAAGGCGTATCCGGATTCGTATGGGAGTGGGTGCAATGAAAGAAGTAGCTTACAATCGATAGGGTCGGCTGCACTGCACCGGATTTTTATCCCATATAGCTCAGTTTCTTTCCGCAGCGCGGAAAGCGTCGCACAAAGCACGAACTCCGTAGCTCCAGCGACGACCCTCGGGAGTGTCCGAAAAAAATGCACTCTTGAAATGAAGGAAGCGGCCCGGAATCGAACATACAACCTTCAATCCATCCTTTCTCCAATAGACCTCTTCCTCTTTCAACACATGGTCCTGACGTTTTTTCCAGTAACTTTTATCAATATTTAATAGCGCGGACAGACAGACAGACAGACAGACAGAAATGTAGGTAGGTAGGTAGGTAGGTAGGTAGGCAGGCAGAAAGGTAGGTGGGTGGGTGGGTGGTTGGATGGCTGGCTGGCTGGCTGGCTGACTGGGTGACTGGGTGGGTGGGTGGGTCGGTCGATCGGCCGGCAGGCAGGCAGACAGGAAGGCAGATAGATAGATAGATAGATAGATAGATAGATAGATAGATAGATAGATAGATAGATAGATAGATAGATAGATAGATAGATAGATAGATAGATAGATAGATAGATAGTTCCCCGCCAGAAGCCGGGCCTTGTCAGCTAGTTTATTTATATAGTCACGTTTTATGAAAGAACCTCCATTTGGAGACACCTCTGAATCTTCGCGCTGTTAGTTTCAAAACGGAAATTACGTGAAAATTTCAAAAAATGCCGGGACGTCTCTTGGTGAAGCTGTAATACTGTTAAAATCATAGACGTAATCTCTAAGTCGTAATTAATATACCGCATATAAACTAACTTTGAAATCTGCTGTAAAATCTCCAGAACAAAATCATTTTTGTTGGGTGGACATAATGATAAGGTTATATACTAAATCTCATAATTTTCCCTCAGTTGGTTATTGAGATATTGAATTTTATATTGAGGCGACAACAAAAAAACAACACTATATATACATAGCTTTTATTGTTTCTTTGCCTTCTACAAACACACATTGTTCGTTTTCTATTTCGGGTTTTATTTTCTTCCTAACTCTTTGCGTGATAATTATTAGCAAAATCTTCGTGATGTGGCTTATTATACAAATTGTTCGATGTTGATTGCATTCCAATGCTCATGATTTATTTGGGATTGCGATAAATATAGTATTACATAATTCAGCAGTTATGTCTTCAGTATCATATATTGTGATCAGCAGACTGGTGACTTGGTCTAGTCCATATTCCTCTATAGTACTGATAATTTCCATCTTGGCGTTGTCTGGACTTAGGGTATTTTCAGTTCGCATATGGTCAAGAGCATTCTGAACTTCCATCTCATCTCAGTTATGCCTGTGATATTCATTTTCATGCTTTCAGTTACTCTTATTACATTGTTCAACTTTTTCAACCCATTTAATGTTCTACAATTCAATGTTCCTATTTTAAATGTATTTTGTATTTCATATTTATTCTATATTTTAAATGTATTCGTTATGATAGTGCCATCAGTAGTTGGATGACTGTTTGGTGTAATCAGTAGCTCATTACAGCCCTTACTGGACGAGGATGTTTTAAGACAGCAATTAACGACGTTCACTGCCTCTGATATGTGATTAGATATTAAATCGTGGGATGATAATGTGGTGTTATCCCCTTCCCTCCCATATCCAGATCGGGGTCTTTTACCTCTGTCTTTGACATCCATTTCCGACTGTCAGGACAAGTGAGTGCTCTGCTCTGCTCAGCTGTAGAGTTGTCCACTTATCCCAGTGGGAATTTGGTCCCGTGCTGCCATTGCCTCTCTCTGGTGTGTTTCCCATCCTCTACCAAAGGGAGGTGCATTTGAGATTTTCCCTTCCTAAAATTGTGGTCTGTGATGGCCAAAGCTATCCAGTACTTTTAGAGGACTACGCTTAATTTAAAATAGAACAAAAAAGAGTATGTCGTATGTGATTACTACCAATGGATATATACAGTCACAGAAATAAGTTGTAATACCTGACTTATAACGACATTATATCCATCTTCCCCTTGCTAAACTTTCGTGCACTGTGTAAATGTTCTCCTTGTATGATCTATGGAAAGAGACGAATTCATAAATGGAGATATTCATATATACTGTGAGCAGTCTATTACGACGCATACTACACAACAACAAAATATCAGTCAGCAATCAAGAATCGGAAGCATCACATAGTTGCTAGCATCCTTGCCTGACTGTCCGCTGGACATTTGCTCAAATCCCCTTCAGATGTGTGATTGTTACAAAATATTTGGAAATGAGAAGTGATTGCAATCTGTGTCAATGAAATGCCTTAAACCCAAGTCGGAAACATCACTGACCTCGGCCTTATTAAGACAGGTTGAGCTGAACCACGAAGTGGTTACATCCTGACACACCTCTCCACAGATGTGCAGTTCTTGTTACGGTCATGCGCATCTCGCTGATTTATGGCGGTCTCCTCCTTAGTCGCTTCTTGCGACTGTCGTGGTGGGTTACAGTGTTCGTGTTCTTTGCTTCCCTGTAGGGGCTCGCTAACACAGGACATACGTGGTCGGTTACAGTGTCCATGTTCTTTGCTTCCCTGTATGGTCTCGTTAATACACTTCGTGGTACATTACAGAGTTCATGTTGTTTTCTTCTCTTTAGGGTCTCGTTAACACACAGGCATGATAGGTTACAGTGTTCATGTTCTTTGCTTCCCTTTAGGGTCTCGTTAACACTCAGGCGTGGTAGGTTACTGTCTTCATGGTTTTTGCTTTTCTGTAGGGTCTTGTTAACACACATCCGAAACTTCCTTAGTCTCCTCTTGCGACATGTATGGCAGGGATATGTGTTACTATTTTTTGCTTTCCCCGTAAGGTCCCAGTAACACACTAAATGTGCGTGTGCAAAGTAGCAGGTTTAAATTGGTGTGACAAAACCATCAATGCACAGTTCATTGAGAGAACTAGACAAATAGCAACGAACCAAAGAGAAGGAGACATTGGCGCATGATACATTGAGAAAATAATATAGCTCGAAAAGCCTTAGCAGGGAACCCATATGGCAACAACAACAACAAAACACAGAGGAAGACCTAAAACTCTCGGAGAAGCGACATGACACAGAAATGAACAGCACGGAAAGGGCATGGACAGAGAGACATGGGATAACTGATGATGAAGAGGCTTGAGTGAGTTGACTGAGGGTCTTTGCCCCATTAGGGAATAGAACTACAAGTTAATTGCATATACTTACAGGACGCTGCAGTCAACTCCAACTCCAGCATTTGTTTGCTGTTTGTGATTTCTTAGCAAGTTGTACGTCCAGCAGTTTGTCTTTGTTTTCTGAACGATCGGTATTCATAACTATAGAAACCAACGCAAAACGGTCTGCTTCCAAATCGTCCGCAGCTGTGTTTCGAACTGCATTCGTAACTCCTTTGCCACAGTTCCGGTTAGGATAGAGAGCAGAAGAAAGAGACGTTGAATCATACAAATGCAACTGTTTATATCTGTCGTGAAATAAGCAAAGTTGGCATCTTTTATTAACAGCTATCATACAGGATGCATACAATAGAGTACCATTGGATTTACTAATGCTTCAGCTTCTTGAACTCAGGTCATATGCCGACGATGTTTTAGTGTATCGTCAGGAGAAGGATAGAGATCAGGTTGCTGTTGAACTACAAACCGAACTAAATCGCATAAGTACTTGGTGTGTTGAAGCTGGGGCAATGGTCAACCCAACAAAGGCAACAGGGACATGGTTCTATTTGAATAATCATATTGTCAACACTCCAACACCAACTGTAAATCTGTGTTCAGAGACTGTGGAAAGAACACAGGCAATGGATTACCAGGGGATGCATTTCGATCGACGCCTTGCTTATAATGAGCACATAGACCAGATGATAACAAAGGCCAAGTGGGGTATGGCTGCGATGCGGGTGATGACAGCAGCAAACTGTGAGCAGCGCCATCTATGTCTTCTATATGAGAGGCTGGCCATGTCTGTTTTTGAGTATACGATGGCGATCCTAACTCTCAGCCGTAAGCAGATAGAAAGGATGGAAAGGATAACGTGTATTAAAAATGTTGATGGACAATTATAAATATCTACAAACATTTTGATTGAGTAAAATATGCTAGCCGCAAATCATTTACAGGGCGTCAAAGTTAACGTATGGCTGCGATGCGGGTGATGACAGCAGCAAACTGTGAGCAGCGCCATCTATGTCTTCTATATGAGAGGCTGGCCATGTCTGTTTTTGAGTATACGATGGCGATCCTAACTCTCAGCCGTAAGCAGATAGAAAGGATGGAAAGGATAACGTGTATTAAAAATGTTGATGGACAATTATAAATATCTACAAACATTTTGATTGAGTAAAATATGCTAGCCGCAAATCATTTACAGGGCGTCAAAGTTAACCCCATATATTTCGGTTGTTAGTCATTTCTTGATAAATTTACTTTCAGTAGTTTGCAATTGTTGTCTGAACGACCGACGCTCACACCATTGTATAAAAACAGCATATGGTGGCCTGTTTCCAAATCTCCCGCTGCTGTGTTTCGAACACGGTATGCGAGTTTAGAAACTTCGTTCGTATGTCCTCGCCACAGCACCGGTTTTGATAGACGAAGAATGCATAATCACAGCTGAGACAATACGTGCGATGCTCAAGAAATCACCTAACACTGCCCTAGGCCCAGACGGCATCCGATATGGTGACCTACTGGTGATGTCAGATGATGACATGGAAGAACTGGCCAGAGAATTAAACACCAGTATCCAGAGGGGTCAGATCAAAGAGGAATGGCTACACAGCTACTTGCTGCCGCTACCAAAACCGAACAAAGACCATTCCAAGATAATCGGCTACAGAAACATTACGATGCAGAACACTGCTGGCAAGCTACTGGAAAAAATTGTAGCACACAGACTTGCTTGTGACTTGGAACAAGTCGACTGCTTCCCGCCCAAACTTGGAGGATACAGACTAACAAAGAGTCATGGCTGAATGCGGCAGTCTTTGCTCAAGATGTTTACGAAGGATTTCAGGTCAGAGAAGAGATATGTGCGGCCGCCATAGATTTAGAGGACGCATACAACAGAGTATCCTTGATGCCCAACCCTCCACAGACTGAAAGTGCCCCCTCACATTGTACGATGGATAGCTGCAGTTCTGCTCCAGAGGACGGTGGTGCTAAGATGCGGGAGATGGTCTTCTGAGCCGATAACGATATGTCAAGGATTGCCGCAGGGTTCACCACTGTCACCAGTACTATTCAACGCGTAATAGGTGCCGATCACTGAACAACAGTTGGACGGGAGGGGTAGGACTCTGTCATTTGCTGACGACATTCTCGTGTATCGACAGGGTCGAGATAGACAGGCGGTTGCCAATGATATGCAGGGCGAAATAGATCGAATTTCCTCATGGTGTGCTGTTGCCGGGGCCCTTGTCAACCCTGCAAATGCATCGATTACATGGTTCTCACTAAACAACCATATTGTGAAAACAGACATGCCGGCAGTAAGAATGGATATGAGCATTTTGAGTAGAACCCAGTCAATGACATATCTTAGCGTGAGGCTTGATCGTAGCCTGTCCTTCAGAGATCATGTCGATTATGTCATAACGAAAGCTCAAAAAGGTTTGTCAGCAATGAGAGTCATGGCGACTGCCAATATCGAGCAAAGACTACTATTACTTCTGTTCCAAGGACTGGTGCTTTCACCAATCGAGTATGCCCTGGCAACCCTCACTGTCAGCCCTACACAGATTGGAAGACTTGAAAAGGTACAAAACGAAGCCATGCGCATCATTTTGGGCTGCACGAGAGATAACAAGCTGTGTAGCAATGAGATACCTCCTTGTCTTCCCGACAATGGAACACAGGATCTAGATCTGGAGAGCTCGTGCATACTTAAAAATAAGTGCAGATGAGCAGCACCCTCTGCATGACCCTATATTCAGAGAAACGGTTGACAGGCTAAAGAGGGGAAAATCATGGACGGGTCGGGCGGAAGATGTCGTCAGACAGGTCTGCAGTCTTAACAGTATCAACCGCGGCAAGGAATGGGTGCCGAGGCCTCCAGCTTTTAAGCGTAATTTCTCCTGTATTATCACACTCGACAGACGTTGCAGAGAACAGAACCCTGCCGCTGTCAATGAAGAGGTCAACGCGCTCATCTATGAACACTCAGATAGCCCCGAAGTGCTCATCTATACATATAGATCTGTTGTAAAGCAGCAGAGAAGTGCGTGGGCATTTACAGCCCGTTCAGCGGGCCGAACAATTCAAGAATCCAGTGGTACCCACTCTATGACAACGAGCAGCATGACGATGGAGGTGATGGCAGTTACACAGGCTTTCATATGGATGGAATCACAGCATTATACCAACGTGTGTGTACTGAGTGATTCAATGAGCATGATTCAGAAAGTCGAAGTTGGATCTGTACGTAGACAGTGGACTGAGTCGCTGCGGAAGTCTGATGTCTGTAAAGTCTCCTTCAACTTCGTCCCGGGACATGCGGGAGTCGAGAGAAATGAACGAGCTGACAAACTGGCTGGCTCTGCACCCCCTGTAGATTTGCCAGCCCATGGATCGTGCCAATGTTATTAACGTCGAGAACAGAGGACTTTGACGTCAATGAATCCACATCGCTGTCCAGGATGAAAGATTTGGGAGTAAGAATCGGCAAGGCCAGACGCGAGAGGTACATCGGGAAAACGCGGTTCCTCGTCAACCAACACAGAACTGGCACTATTAGCCACAGGACACTGATGCATATGCTGGGGGAGGATCTGAGCACATATGGACCTGTCCAGAGTGCAATGAAGATACCCCAACTGATAACTGATAACTGATTATTTGCAATACACATTACTGGGCATCCCCTTAATATTTATTAACTGTCATGATGGCCAATAGGTTACTTAATAACAATTAACAAGACATAAAAAAAAAAAAAAAAACCAAGACATTGATAACAATTATTTTCTGTTACTAAACATATTGATGAATAATCATTTATTAATTTAACATATAGGCAGAAAATCAGCTACTTGTATTAAATATTTCCAGCAACAATCATTAACTGTTACTAGACAATTTGATTTGGGATAATCACCACGCACGCCCTACAGAAGGGCCGGCATTTTTTTTTACTCCATTATTGTGGTGAATTTACACACTCTCAACTGTCAAGTTTATGTGACTGTTTATTTAGTGAAATGAAGATTTCATTGTGACACGTGAGGGTAAGTGCATCTATTTTTGAATTTTTACCAATTATCGATTCACGACAACGTGAGACTTAACTATGTGTGACTAGCAAGAGATAAGCGCCACGCACGATCTACAGAAAGGCCTGCAGTTTTAATTACTCCTTGCCTTGTCGAGCTGCCTATATTGCCAACATGTCCTCCAACTTACGATCATCAACTGTGTCAAAGCGATGTGAAAATGTAAACAAAAACAAGACGGGACAAAAGTTAGTTAGCACGCCAGCTCAGCGACTGAATCGATCATCTTCATCGCCAACATCCATCACGTCGTCTAGTGAACAATCAGACACTGATGTCCAGCTGGACAAACGACACAATTCACCAGCTCAATCTTATCAAACTAACACATCACCTTCAAAGACGCTTTCTTCGGCCGAAACTCAGAGCCACAATGATTGTTGTCGTGATCTAATTCAGGCTTTGGAGACGAGGTTGAAATATTTTATTACCAACAACACCACTAACATTATTGCGGAGTTTAAAAAAGAAAACATTCTTCTTCGAGAGGAAATCCGAATTCTTAAAGAAGAGAAGGAGACTTTTAAAACATCCATACATGCCTTGAAACTAAAGCGTGCACAGTCATTTCATAAAAGTGCACAAACAGAAAGTATCCATGGTGTTGTAGATGCGTGTGTTACCAGTGAATGTTCGTCACATAATGACATACAGATAGTTTCTACAAGCACCAAAACCACCACTAAACCTGTTGAACGCACACCATCTATCTACCCCATCGATGTGCATGTCAGCAACAGGTTCCAGGCCTTAAGTGTAGACTCTCCAGCAGCAGACTTGGAATCACAGAGCTCAGTCGTTACCACTACTGGATATTAACAACCAACGCAAGCAAGATATAATAAACAAAAACACAAGAAAGACGACAGTGACCAGTGGCAACAACAGTCCAAGCGGACACGCCAGCAGCGTGAAATAACCATAGATCATAGTGCAACACATGTCGTCATTGGAGACTCCCTGCTGAAGGGAATCTATAGTGATCGCATGTCATCTTCTGACAGCGAATCAACTTCAATCTACCCTGTACCAGGCGCTGACATTGACAGGCTGACCGCTACACTGCGACGATTCCAAGTGAACGACCGAATTAGGAGAGCAACAGTCCATATTGGTGTTAATGACATAATGGATAATAAAATCATCAGCACCTCACAACTAGCTACATTGGAGGTGCTGTTGCGCAATAGATTTCCGAAATCATCTTTGTTTATTTCATCTATCATTCCACCATGTTACGGGTTCCAGCGTCGTACTGCCGATGCTGCTAATCTAACGTTATATAAATTCTGTAAAAATAATAGCATGAATTTCATAAATAACACCCCTTACTTTACGTCACCGTCCGGAGCTCCAAAGAAAAAACTGTACAGGGATCAAATACATTGTTCCAAGCTAGGAAGTAGCTTCCTAGCGAAGAACATAAAATATCCCGAACGTGCACAACAACCAGCACCAGTTACAGGAGTAAACTGAACTTCACCTCCGGCAACAGCCATCTCACTGTGTTCAGAAAACACTCCTTCTCTTCCCACACCACCCTTGCCTGTACCCCAGGAACACAATGTTGTGAATAGCAACCCAAGCTCCAATCCAAATGTTGCTAAATATGATACTTTGTTTCCTACCTTGCCCGTAAAACAGTCTCCCTCTATGATGTCAAAGGGGACACCGTTAAACAATGGTGCTGTACCGTCGATGCCTGCTTCCAATGTAGGCACTTCCAGTGACACTCATAGCAATTCCTCGCTGGACGGTAATCTACAACCCTATGAGTGGAACCGTCAACTTCAGCAGCTAATGCGATACAATCCTGCAGCCCTGCACCAAGCATTCATGATATCACTCCAGCAAAGACATTTTCCTGCCCCCTCTAACAGCCTTAACTATCTCTAAATAAAGTTTCAAAATCCCTGCAATTTGTATACCACAAGCGACATCTTCCTTTTAGTTTGTAATGTTCGCTAATCACGATCAGTGGCTCAATAAAAATGGTTTATATATAGGCCATCTCAACATCTTTCATCTTCTCAACAAATTACCTGAGCCCTCGGTAATACTGTCCAAACAGTTCTATGTGTTTGGAATCACAGAAAGTCGTCTTAACGACAAAATAACCGACTCCGAAATCTCACTTAAGGGATTTAAAGTAATTCGGAAAGATGCAAATCAAAAATTAGAGACAGGTATTGCTGTATACATTTCCAATTCTCTCAACTGGTCCCGTAGAAGTGATCTCGAGACAGTAGAGATAGAATGTGTTTGGTTAGAGGTGAAGCCAGCCAGCCAACAACCGTTTCTCATTGGATACCTATATAGGAATCCTTGTGCCGGGTACAGTTGGTATGACTGCTTCACTACAATGATGGATAGAGTGTTTACAGCAGGTAGAGAAGTTATGATACTAGGTGACTTCAACATAGATATTAGTAAATCCAACCAGACATGGGACGATATCATTCTTTCTTACAATTTCAAACAACTAATGAACCGTCCCACAAGGGTTACTGACACATCCTCAACTATAAGTGATCATATATATGTTACTTGTCCAGATAATATTATTGAATGTTCTGTTCCTGTTTGTACAGTTAGTGACCACTACCCGGTATGTTGTACATGGTCAAGAATTGGGTTCAAACCTCTTAAACATAAACATGTAAGTATCAAATTTAGAAATTTTAAAGCATTCAACCAAGATTTATTTTTGCAAGACTTAAGAAAAGCAGCCCTTGATCACGTTTACCAACTTCCTGACCCGGACGATGCATTAGCTTTCTGGACGAAGACAGTCTACAATGTGTTCTATAAACACGTGCCAATCAAAGAAGTTCGAGTCAAAAATCAACATAAATCCCCATGGGTCACTAGAGAAGTGCTGGAAATCATGAGAGAGCGAGATACAGAACACAAAAATAAATTCTTCATCAATTACCGCAGACTAAGGAATCAAGTTAAATATGAAATTCGTAGGATAAAAAAAAGATCATTTTAAAAATTTGATTGTAGATAATTCAAACAGTACAAATATATGGAAGGCTATTAACTTGCTAACCAATAAGAAACGCCCTACAGAATCAGCAATACCAAATTCTATAACATGCGATGAATTCAGGTGGTTTTTTCAATCAGAAATAGAGAATCTAAAGTCTTCAATACCAGACTCATCGTGTAATTTAAGTTCACTGGCATCATTCTGTGAGAAGAAGTGCACCAGAAATATTCCCGCTGAGATTCCTTTAATGTCTGTTGCAGACGTTTATAAATATCTCTTGAACCTCAAATCAACAAACTCACACGGCCTAGATGGTATCAGTAATAGAATTCTTCGTTGTGCTGCACCAGTCATTAGCGAGTCCTTAACGTTCATATATAACCAGTGCCTGGCCAAAAACTACTTTCCATCTGCATTTAAAATTGCTAAACTGTTTCCGCTAATTAAAAATGGCTCAATCGATAATAGCGTTTTGGGTAATTATAGACCTATTTCCTTACTATCGTCGCTATCAAAACCACTAGAAAAACATTCATAAAATAACGTTACACCATTTAATTAACAATGATCTAATAATTAACAGTCAATCTGGGTTTCGACCTAAATATTCTTGCCATAGTGCTCTAACAAAAATGACCGATAACTGGCACTTAAACATCAACAACGGTAGAATTTGTGATGCGGTGTTTGTAGACTTTAAAAAAGCTTTTGATATGGTAGACCACGATATTTTAATTAGAAAACTAAAGCAAATGAAGACAAGCACCAACATGGTGAACATAATTGCGTCATTTCTATCCGACAGGCAACAAGTCGTGTCCTTCAACAACTGTCTATCAAGACCCACACAGCTTAATATTGGTGTGCCTCAGGGCTCAATACTAGGTCCGCTGCTTTTTGCAGTTTATATTAATGATCTTTCTTTATATATCAATACAACTTGTGATCTATTTGCAGACGACTGTACTATATATACTAGTCAAGAAAACCGTAGTGAATTAGAGAATTCTTTACAAAAGGAACTTGATAATCTTACTAGATGGAGCAATGAAAACCGCATGCAAATTAACATCGACAAAACCAAATCCATGCTAATAACGACCAGACAAAAACTACAGACACTAGCCATAACTGGATCACCGCTCGAACTCTGCATGGGCACGTTACCTATAGTTAATGTGACTGAACATAAAGCACTAGGCCTTTTAATAGACAGCCATTTGAACTGGAGCTCTCATGTTCACGGTCTTACCAAGAAAATAGCACAAAAAGTTTACCAACTTGCTAAAATTCAGCACTTCCTGGACGAAAGCACACGAAAAATATTCTACACATGCTATATACAATCACATCTCGATTACTGTTCCACAGTTTGGGATGGTTGCCCTAAATCTAATTTAAAACGACTATGTTCTCTACAAAACCGCGCTATTCGTCTGGTTTCTGGCATAAAGCACGTTGAAAGTAATAATTTGTAGTCATCTAAGACTTCTACCACTACAAAAGCGCTTCCTTTTCAACAAAGCCAAATTAGTGAATAAAATTATATCTCAAAATACCCCAGAGATCTTCTGCCGCTGATTCAATCTAATGCAATGAACTGCAAGCGCCTAAATTTGTTACATGTCTCAAAGCCTAGATTGGACCTATACAAAACATGTTTCGCCTATTCTGGTGCTCACTTATGGAATGATCTGCCTCCAGATCTGAAAACTCCAATGAGTCCCTACACATTTAACCGAAAACTCTTTCAATACTTAATCCATACCGACTATATGCCACCATAATTCATTTACTGGTATAATTGTTCAGTATAATTGTTGATTATAATTGTTTAGCTATAATTGTTCACTATATATGTGTGTGCGTGTGGGAGCGAGAGAGAGAGAGAGAGAGAGAGAGAGAGAGAGAGAAAGAGAGAGAGAGAGAGAAAGAGAGAGAGACAGAGAGAGAGAGAGAGAAAGTGGGTGTCAGAGAGAGGGAGAGAGTGTGTTCGCACGTGCATGCGTGTGTGTGGAGAGAGTGATTGAGCGAGAAATGGTTGGGGAATGTGTCAGTGCATGCATTCGTACGTGTATGTGTGAGAGTGAGAGAGGAAGTGTGTGCGTGCATGAATGCGTTCATGTGTATGTGTATGTGTGAGAGAGTGTGGTTGAGAGAGTGAGTGTGTGTGTGTGTGTGTGAAGGATTGTGTGTTAGAGAGTGAGACAGTGGGAGAGTTGATGTGTTAGTGTGTGTGTGTGTGTGTGAGCACGCGCATGCGTGTGAGTGTGTGTATATGAAAGAATACAGAGAGAGAGAGAGAGAGAGAGAGAGAGAGAGAGAGAGAGAGAGAGAGAGAGAGCTGAGCAGATGCATGTCGTGTAACACGCATGTTATGTAACACGCGAATCCATATGTTTGTGTATTCTCATCTGTCATATTATCAGTTAAATACCATTTGATTTTATCATGCATAATATAAACTCATGTTCATTACTGTAGTTTGAGTGAGAGAGTCAGTGAGTGTGAATGAGAGACAGAACGAGTGAGCGTGAGAGTGAATGAGTGAGAGGGAGAGTGAATGAGTGAGCGGGAGAGTGAATGAGTGAGCGTGAGAATGAATGAGTGAGCGGGAGAGTGAATGCGTGAGAGTGAATGAATGAGCGGAAGAGTGAATGTGTGAGAGTGAATGTGTGTGTGTGTGTGTGTGTGTGTGTGTGTGTGTGTGTGTGTGAGAGAGAGAGAGAGAGAGAGAGAGAGAGAGAGAGAGAGAGAGAGAGAGAGAGAGAGAGAGAGAGCATCACTAATTTTACGTCACATACATTTTATGTACACATTTTTCTCCATGTTTAACATTTTTATGAGACTGCTCATGACAAGTGTCAGTGTATGTGTGTGAGTAAAGTGTGGGAGTTTTTCATACTAGTTTCAATACTAACGTGAGACATTTTGTATGTGTCTAGATGTAAGGAAGTGTGAGTGTATGTGGAGGATGTGTGTGAGTGTGGGGATATGTGTGGGTGGGGGTGTGTGGGTGGGGGTATGCGTTTGGATGGGTTGGGGTGTGTGGGTTTTGGTGGGTAGTGGTATTTGTTGGTGTTGGTGGGATGTGTGGATGGATGTGAGGGGGTTAAAGTAGGGGTGTTGGAATGGGTGTGGGGGATGTGTGTATGGGTGGAGGATATGTGTATGGGACGGATGCGGGGGATGTGTGTTTATGTGGGTGGAGATGTGTGGATGGTTTGAGGAAGTATGTGTGGGAGGCGGGGTTGTGTGGGTAGGGGATTGTGTTGGGTGGATTGGGGATGCAAGGGCGGGTGGGTAGAAGTGTATGGTGTGTGGGTTTGAGATATGTATGCGGTGTGTTGGTGGGGATGTGTGAATGATGTGTGGGTGGAGGGTATATTTGTGGTGGTATGGGTGGAGGATAGTGTGTGGTGTAGGGGATGTGTGTGATGGGTGCGGGGAATATGCGTATGGGTGGGGTATATGTGTGGGTGAGTAGGGGATTGTGGTGGTTGGGGGAAGTATGTGGGGGTGTGTGGGTGGGAGATGTGTGTGTGTGGATGAGGAATGTGTGGGTGGGGGTGTGTGAGTGGCTTAGGGATGTGTAGGTGGGTGAGGGAGTTGTATGTGTCGGGGTGGGATGTGTGAGTGGGTGGAGGATGTGTGTGGGTAGGGGTATTGTGATGGAGAGATGTTTGGTTGGGGGTGGGTGGGTGGGAGTGTGTGGGTGCGTAGTGGAGGATGTATGCGTGAGTGAGTGTGTGTTGGTGGACGGGTAGGGAATGCGTGTGTGGGTGGAGAGAGGTGTGTGGTGTGTTGGTTGGGGATATTGTGTGGGTGAGGTATGTGTGTGTGGGTGGGAGATTTTTGTGGTGTGTGAGTGGGGGTATGTGGGGTGGATGGGTAAGGGTATCTGTATGGGTGTGGGTGGGAATATTGTGTGGTATCTGGGTGGGGGACATGTGTGTGGTGTGTAAGTGGGGATGTGTTGGTGAGGGATATGTGTGTGTGTGTGTGGTGCGTGGGTTGGGAATAGTGCGTGGTAGGGGTGTATGTGATGTGCGGGTGGGGGATTGTGTGGTGGGGGATTAGGTTATGGCATGTGTGGGTGGGTGGAAGTTGTATGTGTGGGTGGTGGGGTGTGTGTGAGTGGATTGGGGATGTATGGGTGGTTAGGGAGATGTGTGTGTGTGTGTGGGGAGGGGGTAGGGACATGTCAGTTGGTGGGGATGTTTGTGTATGGTTTGGGGATGTGTGAGTGGATGTGCGATGTGTGGGTTGGTGGGGGATTGTGTGCACGGGTGGGGAATATGTTGTCGATGGAAATGTGGCTGGGGGATGGGTGGTTTGAGGTGTGGGTGGGGAGAGGATGTGTGGGTTAGGATGTGTATGTGGATGGGCGTGGGATGTGTGGGTTGGTGGGGGAATGTTTGTGGGTGGCGAGTGTGTTTTGGTTGGGGGATCAGGTGAGGACAGTGTGTGTGTGGGTGGGGGATGTGCGGGAGGGGGATGGGTCGGTTGGTGGGGTATGTATGTGTCCCTTGGTGTGCGTGTGTGTGGGTAGGTGGGGGTGTGTATGTGTCCCTTGGTGCGCGTGTGTTTGGGTAGGTGGGGGTGTTGTGTGGGTGGGGTGATGTATGGATAGGTGGGAGATGGGCCTCATAACATGGTAATTAGCCTTGTTTATGTTTACAACATTCATTTCACAATGTTTATTTTTCTTCCTATGTAAACGTATAATGCTCATAATGAACGAAAGACGAGTGATTGGAAGGGCCGAATGTAAGGCGGGCCTGCGCGCCCAATTTGTGACCCTAATAAAGTTGATTTGATTTGATTTGATTTGATTTGATTTACACTCATTTATGTTTGTAAAACGTTCAAATGACCATGTTTGTGGTATAATGTTGAGTTCCGTTGAGCTAAGAACAGATACCACAGCATTCAGGACATTCCCATAGATAGATAGATAGATAGATAGATAGATAGATAGATAGATAGATAGATAGATAGATAGATAGATAGAAAATCAAATCAAATCAAATCAACTTTATTAGGGTCACAAATTGGGCGCGCAGGCCCGTCTTACATTCGGCCCTTCCAATTACTCGTCTTTCGTTCATCAAGAGCATTATACATTTACATAGGAAGAAAAATAAACATTGTGAAATGAATGTTGTAAACATAAACAAGGCTAAACATGGAGAAAAATGTGTACATAAAAGTATGTGACGTAAAAGTAGTGATGCCAGCGCGTCCCACACACACACACACACACACACACACACACACACACACACACACCACACACACTCTCTCTCTCTCATTCACTCTCACTCTCACTCATTCACTCACACACACACACACTCTCACTCATTCACTCTCCAGCTCACTCATTCACTCTCCCGTTCACTCATTCACTCTCCCGTTCAATCATTCACTCTCCCGCTCACTCATTCACTCTCACTCATTCACTCTCACGCTCACTCATTCACTCTCACGCTCACTCATTCTGTCTCTCCCGCTCACTCATTCACTCTCCCGCTCACTCATTCACTCTCCCGTTCAATCATTCACTCTCCCGCTCACTCATTCACTCTCACTCATTCACTCTCACGCTCACTCATTCACTCTCACGCTCACTCATTCACTGTCCCGCTCACTCATTCACTCTGCCGCTCACTCATTCACTCTCACGCTCACTCATTTACTCACACGCATACTCATTCACTCTAACGCTCAATCATTCACTCTCCCGCTCACTGATTCACTCTCCCGCTCACTCATTCACTCTCACGCTCACTCATTCCTTCTCACGCTCACTCATTCACTCTCACTCATTCACTCTCACGCTCACTCAATCACTCTCACGCTCACTCATTCACTCTCACGCTCACTCATTCACTCTAACGCTCACTCATTCACTCTCCCGCTCAATCATTCACTCTCCCGCTCACTCATTCACTCTCACTAATTTACTCTCCCGCTCACTCATTCACTCTTCCGCTCACTCATTCACTCTCCCGCTCACTCATTCACTCTCCCGCTCACTCATTCACTCTCACGCTCACTCATTCACTCTCACTCATTCACTCACACTCATTCACTCCCACACACAGACACTCTCACTCATTCACACTCCAGCTCACTCATTCGCTCTCACGCTCACTCATTCGCTCTCACGCTCACTCATTCACTCTCCCGCTCACTCATTCACCCTCACGCTCACTCATTCACTCTCACGCTTTCTCATTCACTCTCCCGCTCACTCATTCACTCTCACTCATTCACTCTCCCGCTCACTCATTCACTCTCACGCTCAATCATTCACTCTCCCGCTCACTCATTCACTCTCACGCTCACTCATTCACTCTCACGCTCACTTATTCACTCTCACGCTCACTCATTCACTCTCACGCTCACTCATTCACTCTCACGCTCACTCATTCTGTCTCTCATTCACACTCACTCACTCAAACTACAGTAATGAACATAAGTTTAGATTATACATGATAAAATCAAATGGTATTTAACTTATAATATGACAGATGAGAATACACAAACATATGGATTCGCGTGTTACATAACATGCATGTTACATGACATGCATCTGCTCAGCTCTCTCTCTCTCTCACTCTCTCTCTCTCTCTCTCTCTCTCTCTCTCTCTGTATTCTTTCATATACACACACTCACACGCATGCGTACGCTCACACACACACACACTCTCTCTCTTTCTCTCTCATTCACTCTCACTAATTCACTCTCCCGCTCACTCATTCACTCTCACGCTCACTCATTCACTCTCACGCTCACTCATTCGCTCTCACGCTCACTCATTCACTCTCCCGCTCACTCATTCACTCTCCCGCTCACTCATTCACTCTCACGCTCAATCATTCACTCTCACGCTCACTCATTCACTCTCCCGCTCACTCATTCATTCTCCCGCTCACTCATTTACTCTCCCGCTCACTCATTCACTCTCCCGCTCACTCATTCACTCTCCCGCTCACTCATTCACCCTCACTAATTCACTCTCCCGCTCACTCATTCACTCTCCCGCTCACTCATTCACTCTCCCGCTCACTCATTCACTCTCACGCTCACTCATTCACTCTCACTCATTCACACTCACGCTCACTCATTCACTCTCACGCTCACTCATTCACTGTCCCGCTCACTCATTCACTCTCACGCTCACTCATTCACTGTCCCGCTCACTCATTCACTCTCCCGTTCAATCATTCACTCTCACTCATTCACTCTCACGCTCACTCATTCACTCTCACGCTCACTCATTCACTCTCACGCTCACTCATTCACTCTCACGCTCATTCATTCACTGTCCCGCTCACTCATTCACTGTCCCGCTCACTCATTCACTCTCCCGTTCAATCATTCACTCTCACGCTCACTCATTCACTCTCACGCTCACTCATTCACTCTCACGGTCACTCATTCACTCTCACGCTCACTCATTCACTCTCACGCTCACTCATTCACTGTCTCGCTCAATCATTCACTCTCACTCATTCACTCTCACTCTCACTCATTCACTCTCACGCTCACTCATTCACTCTCACGCTCACTCATTCACTCTCACGCTCACTCATTCACTGTCCCGCTCACTCATTCACTCTCCCGTTCAATCATTCACTCTCACGCTCACTCATTCACTCTCACGCTCACTCATTCACTGTCCCGCTCAATCATTCACTCTGCCGCTCACTCATTCACTCTCACACTCACTCATTTACTCTTACGCTCACTCATTCACTCTCACGCTCAATCATTCACTCTCCCGCTCACTGATTCACTCTCACGCTCACTGATTCACTCTCACGCTCACTCATTCCTTCTCACGCTCACTCATTCACTCTCACTCATTCACTCTCACGCTCACCCATTCACTCTCACTCATTCACTCTCACGCTCACTCATTCACTCTCACGCTCACTCATTCACTCTCACGCTCACTCATTCACTCTCCCGCTCAATCATTTACTCTCCCGCTCACTCTCATGCTCACTCATTCACTCTCCCGCTCACTCATTCACTCTCCCGCTCACTCATTCACTCTCCCGCTCACTCATTCACTCTCCGGCTCACTAATTCACTCTCACGCTCACTCATTCACTCTCACGCTCACTCATTCACTCTCACTCATTCACTCACACACACAGACACTCTCACTCATTCACTCTCCAGATAGATAGATAGATAGATAGATAGATAGATAGATAGATAGATAGATAGATAGATAGATAGAAAGAAAGATAGATAGATAGATAGATAGATAGATAGATAGATAGATAGATAGATAGATAGATAGATAGATAGATAGATAGATAGATAGATAGATAGAAATCAAATCAAATCAACTTTATTAGGGTCACAAATTGGGCGCGCAGGCCCGTCTTACATTCGGCCCTTCCAATCACTCGTCTTTTGTTCATCAATAGCATTATACATGTACATAGGAAGAAAGATAAACATTGTGAAATGAATGTTGTAAACATAAACAAGGCTAAATACCATGTTATGAGGTCCATCTCCCACCTATCCATACATCACCCCACCCACACACACCCCCACCTACCCACACACACGCACACTAAGGGGCACATACATACCCCACCAACCGACCCATCCCCTCCCGCACATCCCCCACCCACACACACTGCCCTCACCTGATCCCCCAACCAAAACACACTCGCCACCCACAAACATTCCCCCACTAACCCACACATCCCACGCCCATCCACATCCTAACCCACACATCCTCTCCGCACCCACACCTCAAACTATCTATCCCCCAGCCACATCTCCATCGACCACATATTCCACACCCACGCACACAATCCCCCATCAACCCACACATCGCACATCCACTCACACATCCCCAAACCATACACACACATCCCCACCAACTGACATGTCCCCCCCCCCCGCACAAACACACACACCTCCCGAACCACCTATACATCCCCAATCCACTCACACACCCACACCACCCACACATACAACTTCCACCCACCCCCACATGCCTTAACCCAATCCCCCACCACACAATCCCCCACCCGCATATCACATACACCCCCTACCACGCAATATTCCCAACCCACGCACCACACACACACATATCCCTCACCAACACATCCCAACGTACACACCACACACATATCCCCCACCCAGATACCACACAATATTCCCACCCACACCCACGCAGATACCCTTAGATAGATAGATAGATAGATAGATAGATAGATAGATAGATAGATAGATAGATAGATAGATAGATAGATAGATAGATAGATAGATAGATAGATAGATAGATAGATAGATAGATAGATAGATAGTTCCCCGCCAGGAGCCAGGCCGAGCCAGCTAGTTTATTTATATAATCACGTTTCATGAAAGAATCCACTGTTTGACGACACCTCTGAACTACCCCGTATAAATTCCCTCAGTCTGCCAAAAGCGAAAACCGCGCAGACAAAATTCAAACAACAGCGGGGGGGGGGGGGGTGTCTTGCTGAAACGGTAATACTCTTAAAATGCTGGAATGAATGCGGGGGATATAAAATATATACGGCATATAAACAAACATTGAAATCTGCTGCACAATCTCCAGAAGAAAATTTTTTTTCTTGGGTGGACATAATGATAAGGTTATATGCTAAATCTCATCATTTTCCCTCAGTTGGTTACTGAGATATTGAATTTTATATTGAGGCAAAACAGGACATAGTAATTTCTTTTCCCTTTTAGAACTGGAACAGATCCACACTCCATTTCATTTCAAACCATCCTGCACACTGATCGCAAACTGTTTATCCACTGCCGATAACTGTGTGTCTGAATGACGTCACTGTCTTGGCCAGAAACCAGGTGCCGAGAAACTCTCTTTCTCTCATTCTCTGATCGGGTAAACAACATACCGACTGATCCCCCTTTGATCAGGGAAATCCTTCCCCTGCACTCAAAGAATTCGGGTCGACGATTGATCTGGGAAAACATTTCCCAACAACAAAGTGTTGCGGCGCCTAGGGACGGCTTTCTCTGTCAATCCATCATTCTGGTCGGCGTCTCCAGTGATTCCTTGACAGTACACAGGCACCGCTTGTCACTTAATTGTATCACGTCATACACAGTCAAGCCCACATACACACATACACACATACACAGATATATATATATATATATATATATATATATATATATATATATATATATATATATATATATATATATATATAGAGAGAGAGAGAGAGAGAGAGAGAGAGAGAGAGAGAGAGAGACAGACAGACAGACAGAGAGAGAGAGAGAGAGAGACAGACAGACAGACAGACAGACAGACAGAGAGACAGACAGAGAGAGACAGACAGACAGACAGACAGACAGAAAGACAGACAGACAGACAGACAGATTGTGACATCAATAGATTTTCTCACACAGGCAAACATTCCTTCCTCTTGTTTTATACTGAATGCTCCAAATTGTTCATTTTGATAGAAACCAATTTTAAAACATCGTAAACAAATTGCGATAATCGTTCCTTTACTTGTATTAAACATGTTGGCGGACAATCATTTACATTTACTATGTGGATTGAATCTACCTTACTTGTACTAAACATTTTGTTGGACAATCATTTACGTGTAGTCAACATTTAAATGCCCAATAATATATTTTATAACACATGTTGGAGGACAATCATGTACTTATATTTGACATTTTGATTAATAATAATTTACTTGCATTAAACATTTTAATAACCGATCATTTGCTTTTGTTAAACACTTTGATAACCAATTACCTAATTGTAGTAAACATTTTGAGAACATGTATGATTCCTTTATAATGCAAAGAATAACATGGACAGACAGAAAAACCAATGAACAAGTCCTTGAAGAAACAAACGAAGATCGTAAACTGATTAGAGACATTGGATGTAGACAGTCAAAATTGTTTTGACATGTTATGAGAAGAAAGGAAATGGAGAATTTAGTGACAACTGGCTAGATCGAAAGGAAAAGACCAAGGGGATGACCGAGAAGTGAGTACCCGGATGGCTTGGCCACGTGGCATGGTCGAGATAGACACACGGGGCTGATTCACGACTCTGGTGATCGACTGAGATGGCAAAACATGACCGCCCACATGGCATGGCACATGACGGATGGGTGTATCATTCCTTAGACATCAAACGAATGTACATCATTAAACATGTTACAATTACTAAATAAAAAAGATGACGCCATTGAACACTTCAAGCGTAAGTGTGGTTTGAATACATCAGTAACAGAACGCATGCTTCCTGGATGTAGAGGAATTGACAGATCAGATCGATGATGAACACATGACATAAAGGACAAACTAGACATGGAAATACGCGAGCCTAAGGAACTGGTGGAGGGTCCAGGGTTGTTTTAGTTGTCTTTGAATAGATCAATTTTCTACAAAGAACTTGCTTTATGACGTTACTCCTTCGTACTCTAAGCAGAAGCACGTTCTGAATATATTGTTGAATATTTTAACCTGGAGAAATTCACTGATGCAAATAATGGAGAAACAGTTATTGAATTCCAAGAATACAAACTAGAACGGCTAAATTAATTTCACGGATAATACTACTTTTCATTATTTTTCCGGTTGTGAAGTGTTTGCCTCTGTCAATGTCCCCCAATTTGACCGGTCTCGAGGTATGGCGTCCGAGTCGAGAGCTGGAGGTCCCGGGTTCAAGCCCCGGTGAGGACCGGGATTTTTTCACGTGGACTTCTAGTAATAAAATATCCCCTGGTCTCTGGGTAGTGAGATCGGACCCCCGCGTGTATTGTTGCGCATGTAAAAATCCCTTAGCAGTTGGAAATCGAAAAAGAGTAGCCTACCGGCGCTGCCCGGGCAAAATTTCGAGTTAAAAATCTACCCGGTGCTAAAGAGTTTGTGCACTGAGGTGAGTTTCTTCAAACTCAGGTTTGAGTTAGGAGGAGAACGGAGCACTTATGGGTTACACTCGTGTGCCGTGATGTTGATCCATCGACTAAACTAAACTAAACTAAACGAAACTAAAATGTATAGCGTGAAATAATCAGGGAAGAATAGACGGCAGAAGTAATATTGGCTGCATCACTGAACGAGTACCAAATTTTAAAAAAATGTTGGAGTTGGCATAATATAGTCAGTACTATTCACAGCTTGTATTACACGTATTATAATTATTAAGAAACACGTTTCAAGCATTAAACTTGCTTTTGAAGCATTTCTCTTTTACGTTGCTGAGTGTTTTCTTAAACGCATTTGAAAAAGCTTTGTTCGTTTTTCCATAAGTTATAAAACGGAAAATTGAATGAAAATGAATCAAATAGTAAAATCCCAGAAGAACGTAATCTGGAATGCTGTAAGAATACGAAATTCCAATGGAAAGAATAAGAGGAAATGTGCACAATGTGAAAACACCAAACATAATGGACAAGTATTTGACACTTCTGAAATCCCCCATGAGATTGTTTCTCGTCTCATTATCTGTAGCCTGCAGACTTCGAGCATTAGCGGCCTTCTTGTGTTTGAAAGCCAAGTAAGCGATTTTCATGTAACAAATACAGTTAGTGATCAGTGTAAATGTGTAAATGATAGCCATTATGCAGTAATACACTAGCGGCTGGTGTGTAGTTCTGCACTTTGCAGAGTTGAAATCATATAAAACAATTGCACAGATAATTACTAGGACTATTTCTATACTCCACAAAACCATTAGAGTTAGCTTTGTACGGCGTGTCGTTACTTCTTTTATATAGTAAAATGGATAGGCAACATGAATGAACCGATCTATTGCAATGATGGTCATATGAAACTTTAACATAATATTCATTCCAGAAATCAGGCCGAGCATAATAACGTCTATTTGACCAGTTATGCTGGATGTTACAACATTATTTAGTATGGCTAATGTTTCGCTGAAAATATATGATCTGGATATTTGACCGTGATTTACAGCTAAAGATGCCACAAATATGTTAGTGATTCCGTGCACATTTTCTGTTCTCCATATTATAAGAAACACTGTCAAAGATTTACAGACGGCAACGGTGTTTACAAATATGATAATAAATGCAGAGTACGAGGTAGTTGGGTTCTGAATATTACATGTGCCTGTATAATTTGACGTCATGATCACAATGGAGCATGTATCTATCTCTCACAGAATCTAAAAGGAATGACAATACTGTAGATGTTACTACGCTTGACAAAATCATGCACTGTACGTGATATACAGAGTGATCATATTACGTATTGCATGTTTTCGACCAGTTGGGTTGAGTCAAGAACCAACATCACAGCAGTTGGGATATTCCCATTTGCCATCGACGAGTCCCAACAAAGTGGTGCCAGTTGCAATCTGATTATGTGTGGCTCTGATATTTCCTTGATGTTACCCCCATAATCATAGCAGTAAGTGTATTTCCTTCTCAATAGAATTAATCAGGAAACACCGTATTCTACATCTTTACAAAATCATACACTTTATACGAAATAAAGTTGTATCTTATCGAATACATAATTTAAAGGATATAATCACAGTAGTTAATGAATATAATCTTTAACAGAATTAATCAGGAAGCACAATATTGTAGATGTTACACCAGTTGACAAAACCATACACTTTACGCGAAATAAAGTATATCGTATCACATACAACATTTCAGAGGCCATAATCACATCAGTGAGTGTATATTATCTTTAACAGAATTAACTAAGACGCGCAAACTTCTAATTGTTTGTCTCCGTTTGTAAATAACTACAACAAGCATACATTGTCCAGATCTTAAACATACCCATCATTATCATCGTCGCTTTCAACACAGCCCACCGGAAAGACTCTTGATCATTCGCCACTTTCCCTACTGGTGAATGTTGTAGCACCTGATGTCTTTATTATCCTTTGTTATGATTGACACTTCTTCTTCTTCCAATTATTATCGTTGCCATTTATGTTCTTTGTAATCCACCGTGACGCCTTATTGGGTAAACGTATTTTAATGTCCGAACCCTGATACTGTTTGTGATCCAGGTTCCTTCGATGTTCATATCCTCTAAAATGTTAGTATTTGTCTACTCCTTGATCCATAAAAGCAATGACAAACTACTGAAAGTAAACTTGTGAAGAAAAACAAACAGACAAAAAATTATGGGGTTGACTGTGACGTCCTGTAAATGATATGAAACTAACGTTATGATCACTTTATTCTAACAATTTGTCTGTCACTTTTGTCAGAGTCTTGCGTAGAGCAAGAATAGTGGCTCGTTTTCTGGCAAGTGTGAAGCAATATCAAACTATCAAATCACACGAAGTGAATATCCGAAAGTATTATTCACACGCTTTATTTACTCGCTGCATTTATTATCGCACAAACATCGCACAATGACAATCCATATCAATCATTACGGCATGAACAATATCACTACAATACATAATCATACATGCAAGCAATAAACATCTCACTTACAAGTCAAACCATTCAAGCGTTCGAATCAGTCTCCCACTGTCGTACAGGCTAGCTCTCAATGCAGATTCAAACACTCCTCGCATACCCATGCGACCTGTCCGTTCAAACACCTAAACCCGTCTGCCAGTTCTGGCGTTCTACACGCTACACGCCAGTCGGCGCTCACGTCAGCTAGTGTGACCCCTGCACGGTTCACGGGGTGTACTGCTGACCAGCGGTCGTTTAAGCTTCGCTCAATTGCTGTGCTTGGCTGTTTATCCGGGCGTCGTCGAAGACGCCGCGTTCTCTCTGCAGTGTTTAACATCACTCAGGGTTGCGTGTTGTTATGTTGTCTGGCGTTGGTACAGACAACGCGTCGCAACCTCGGATGTGAGACCTTGACAACTTTTAATTTCCAACCCTACATTATCTTGGCTAGTGATGGCGAAATTAATGCAGTCATAATACAATTCAGAAAAGCTTTACGCCGTTGTTGTAACTGTTACTATATTCATCTCCTTGGAGCTGACTAACGATATCAGCGACTGATTACGGGTATTACTGCACTGTTATAGAAAGCAATGGCTTCCCGGGGTTGGCCATATTTAATTTTGTGACACCACGAAATAAACACAAAATAACGAGTCTGACCACCAACTGAAAAATTAGTTAACAACATTTGCGCAATTGATTAAAAATAAGTGTAATGTGACGTGCACATTTTATAATGAATAAAGTGCGCGAGGACAATGATTCCATTGTTGAGTAAATAAGACGCAGTAAACGTATATCGACAACTGTACTTGCAACATACATTTGCTTACATTTAATCTAGCTCTCTGTACATAGCTGAGTTGATTACAGAGAATACGTGAATAACATAAACATGTGTAGCATGTTAAACAGAGCACTATGTGAGAATCCCACAACTCTGTACTTAAGTGAGAAACGTTGGCATATATAATATTTTGAGAAAGTTCTTTTTCCAGTATTAAGGCTCTTTCTTTCTTTCTTTCTTTCTTTCTTTCTTTCTTTCTTTCTTTCTTTCTTTCTTTCTTTCTCTTTCTTTCTTTCTTTATATCTTATATATATATATATATATATATATATATATATATATATATATATATATATATATATATATATATATATATCTGTCTGTCTCATCCTTCCTCCCTTCCTTCCTCCCTCCTTCCCTTCCGCCCTTCCTTCCCTCATTCCTATCTTCCTTAATTCCTTCCTTCCTTCATTTCTTCTTTCTTCCATCGTTCTGTTTCCTTCTGTCCCCTTCCTTCTTTCTCCCCCTCCACCTTCTTCTCCTTATACTCCTTCCCTCATCTTCTCTTTTCCTTCTCCTGCTTCTTTCCTTATTCTCCTTCTTTTTCTCTTTCTTATTATCCTTCTTCTTCTCCTTCTTCCCCTCCATCTGTACCTCCTTCTTCTTCTCCTCTTTCACTGTTTGCTGGAATATGTGGTTAGTTGAATTGTTGGTATTTTGATTAATGTCTTTTTAAATTTTTTGTTTTATTTGTAGTTGATTAAATGGTTGATTGGGTGGTTGCTTAAATGGGTGGTTATTTGCTTAGCTGGTTGAGCAGTTGCTTGATTATGCAGTTGTTGAAATTAATGGTTTATTGAGGTGTTGGTTGATAGTGTGATTGTCTTTATTGCTAGGCTGATTGAGCGGTTGATTGATTTGATGGGTAATTGGGTGGCTAGTGAAGAGTTCTCTGGGATACATAGCAGTTTATTTCTTAAGCCAGATGTCTTTACTTGATGATTGTCTGAGGCTTGAAAATGGACCTGCATCTATCAAATGAGGCAAGAGTAGAATATTTTTCCCCGGCCAGTATCGACAGTAGCATTTTTACAGGGACTGTGCGAAATTCGCCTTCCCCTCTCAAGTGCCGCCGAAACCAACCGGCTAGACCGGTACTGGAACTTCTGAATGGTGGAGCCACGTGTTTCGACCTGATCCGATATGGCTAGTTATTCTGTTTTACTACCCAAAAGATCATGGGAGGGCGTGGTATCTTTAGGTAATAATGGTTTTGGGACATCTGCCAGTTCTTTGCAGGGATCGAACTCGGTAGGCGAATGTCTAGCTACTACGCCACCGCGGCTCCCATCGCCCAGCTGGACAGCAAACATACAAGACACCTAGGACTTGAACAAGCGTGAGGCGGGATCACTGTGATTGCTGTATTTGTCTCAGCCACCGTCATGTTTGCCACGGCCGTGGTGTTTTTATGTTCCATACATGAACCAGTTTTCTTCGATGTTGAGATTTGGAAGTGCAACATGTACAGGACTTTTCACGCCTTGAGGAGTGGTAGGTGTATGGTGCTAGCGCCACAGTTTTATAGAACAGTCATGACTGTGTGGATAATGTGGTCAATTTCTTGTTGGTTGTCTTTGCTTCCCAAAGCAATTTATAGTACTCATTTAAGATGGGTTGACCTGAGAGCACAAGTCAATATTATAAAAGTAACCTTCACCTCGAGGAGGAACAACAATTCTACCATGGGAACTAACAGTCCCATTCACTGACTGTAGTCTAGCAAAGTCCATCACCAAGGACACGGAGGATACAGGTGCAAGAGACGCGGCCGAGAAATACATACAAGAAATCAGTAAGGACAACCTCAAAATATACACAGGCGGGTCCAAAAACGAACAGAGAGAGGTAGGAGTAGGAGTAGTGGTCCCAGACTGGAAGTTGAAGAGACTTCAAACTAACAGACCAGACAGGAGTATGCACGGCCGAACTGGTTGCCATAATGAAAGGCCTAGAGATCGCAGCCGAAAATCCACCACTGAGACTGTGTATGTTAACAGACTCCCTGTCATAAGTACAAACGCTCGGGAACTTCAATAGAGGCAACAGACCTGACATAAAAGAGGAGATACTAGCGACAGCCACTAACCTCAGGTACATGGGTTGCCAAGTCACCATCGGATGGATACCAGCTCACAGGGGTATCCCGGGAAACGAACAGGCAGACAGAGCGGCGAAACGGGGAATAACCAGCACTGATCAAATCTGCACAGGCCTAGGTAAAGTAGAAAGGAAGAATATAGTCAAAATCCACATTCTCAAGGAATGGAGGCAACAGTGGCGAGACAGCGCTAAAGGCCACCATGCCTACCAAGTATTGGGTGAACCCAGATACAAGCCACAAGTCAAGACCAACATGAAAGCACCGGCAAACAGACAGCTGTGGAGAATCAGACTAGGCAATTGGAAAGACACAAGAGAAAACCCAAACTGCAGAGTATGCCGAGAAAACAACACCATCAAACACTACTTACTAGTATGCGACAAGTACAATAGAGAGCGAAGGGACATGAGAGAGCACTTCGTCAAAACTCGGAACCCAATGACAATGACGGAGTACCTGCACATAAACAGCAACCCGGAAACACAGCGACTGGTCAGACAGTTCCTATGCAGAAGAGGGAAGACCGTATAACCTCTCTACACTGTATATATTGCATATGTGTGTTGTTTGTATTTGTGCATGTTTTTGTATGTTATAAAAAAAAAATCTACATACGTAATTTAAACCCAAAGTGGGGGGGGGGGGGAATATTTTTACAAGAAAGGCGGAGTGAATGGCAGGAAGGTGGGTTGGCTCTTCCGGTAGAGCACCTGAACTAGGAGGACAGGGAGACTTGGTCATCCTGTTGCTACATCACACCCACACGCGATGAAGAAAAACGCCAAAACTCAGACGTAAAGGAGTTCGGGCCGCTGACCTGGGGGACAACATGAGACTTGCACTTGAATGCTTTGCCCTTGCCTACATCGAGTCCTTATGAGGACTGGACATGATCGGGACGAGCCCCGATGAGAATAACACAAGAAGCGACAAGCACGTAGCCGTGCTAACAGAGAAAAGAAGCCAACGAACGAGAGAATGCGGGCCCCAGTAGGCCCAACCAAGGACTGGTCTTTATCAGGACCAGCACAAAACAAATCTATCGGACGAACAGAGCGGAACAAATAAAACCAGTAGGGATTAGGACCAACAATCCACACAACCACGGCTCTCAACAATAACCACCGCTGACGAAGCAGGTTAGACGAGGCCGAATTTGGAATTATTTTTTTTTTTTTTTTGGAATTGGAATTAGAGGAGGAATAAAACCCATGGCCAACGGGCCGACATGCAATCGTGCTAGTGAATTAGTTACTAGGCCCCCCATGATCTGAGAGAATAGCAATATATAATTTCTTCTTTATCTACTGTATTCTAAGAATGTTTTATTTACCATTTAACTTCAAAAGTCTGGAAATTGTGGTCAAGAGATTACGAACGACATTCGCAATTCCGCATATAGCGTTTGAAACACAGTTGGGGGAAATCTTGAAGTAGACCGCTTTGCGTTGGTTTTCTTCCAAAGCTATGAGTGCCCATCTTTCAGAATCAATACTTGTTAAGAAATCACAAACAACTGTAAAATGCAGAGGTTGACTGCGACAAAATATAAAGAATATGCAACTAATTTTTGATAATTGAGAAATGTTTCGTATTTCACATTCGTTTGATGAACAAGGAATGACGCATGTTCTCAAAATTGTGAATGTAAGTAAATGATTGACCATCAACATGTTTAACAAATGTATATAATTTACCATCAACAAAATGTTCAACACAGGTGAATGATTGTAAATCAACATGTTTAATAAAAGCAAATGACTTTCAAAATCCTACGTACAAGTAAATGCATTTCCTTCAATGTTTTAATTAAAATAAATAATTGTCCATTTAAATATTTACCAAACGAAAATGTTTGTCCGATAAAATGGTTATTAACAGTGAATAAATTCCTATGGAAAAAATGAAATAGAAGTAATGATTGTCTATCAAAATGTTTAAGACGTGTAAATGATTATCCGTCAAACTGATAAATAAAAGTAAATGATTGTCTATCAAATATGTTTATTAATAGTAGATGATTGTCACTCATAATTTTAACGCAAGATGATGATGACAGAAATGTGGTTTCTGAGGAAATTGCAAAGAGTACCATGGACAGATAGAAAAACCAATGACCAAGTTCTACAGGAGACAAACGAAAATCGTAGACTGATTAGAGAAATTAGACGAAGACAGTCAAATGTTTTGGACATGTTAAGAGAAGAAATGGATTGGAGAACTTATTGACAACTGGCAAGATCGAGGGGAACAAACCAAGAGGAAGGCCGAGGGCAAAATACCGGGATGGCTTGGCCACATGGCATGGACGAGACATGAACACTGAGCTGATCCACGACTCTGATGATCGAGTGAAATGGCGAATCATGACCGCCCACTCTTTCCGGCATGGCACATGATTGATTGATTGATGATACTACATTAAAATGCTTCATAAAGGAAATGTTTGTTCGTCAAAATGTTTAAACCAATGGAAATGATGAACTATATAACTGTTTAATACAAGTAAAAGTTTTATCAATCAGAATAGTTAATATAATTATATGATTGTTCATCAGTATGTTTAATATAAGTAAAACGTGTCCATCAACATGTTTAATATAAGTAAATATTTGTCTATTAAAATGTTTATTAAAAGTAAGTGATTGTCCGTCAAAATGTTTAATACACGTAAAGATTTTTCCCATCAAAATGTGTAATATAAGTAAATGATTGACCATTAATATGTTTAATATAAGTAAATGATTGTCTTTCATATGTGTAATATAAGTAAATGATTGCCCATCAATATATTTAATACACGTAAATGATTGTCCATCAATATATTTAATATAAGTAAATGATTGTCCATCAACATGTGTTATGTAAGTAAATGATTGTCCATCAACATGTTTAATATATGTACATCATTGTCTAAAAACATGTTAAATATATGAAAATGACTGTTCATCAAAAAAGTAAATGATTGTCCAGCAATATGTTCAATAAAAGTAAATGATTGTCCATCAATATGTTTAATATAAGTAAATGATTATCCATCAATATCTTTATTATAAGTACATGATAGATAAATCAATATGTTTAATACAAGAAAATGATTATTCACCAATATTAATTGATTTATTGTTGTGACATAATGTGCCATTCTCCTCAGTTTACAGACAACGTGTCTAAGAAATGCAGTTTTAACGTATATGGTTGGGCATTACCTTATAAGGGAATGAATGCCGTATAGCCAAAGAATATATAGGAATGTAGTGCGGTTGCTCAAAATAGAACGAAGTTAGCGGGCTATTAGACCTGGCCAGGCGAGGCATTGTCACTTGAATTTTGATCATCTACCAAGGAAGATGTAGTTAACGGGAGTATGTGTTTTTTATTTATTTTTTTTACCCATTTGTGCCTTCTAGTGCTTAGGGTAAGATGATATTGCTTTTTGAATGTTAATACCTGTATTATATGATAAATAGAATACAAGTATTTTATGTATTTGTGTTGAATCTGGTAACTGCAAAATTACTTCTGTGAGAAGGTAGCCTGAGGTTAGAACTTTGCACAAAGAACGTGCCTATACCACTATTCAATATTTCAATGCTTAAAATTAGTATTATGCTATGAATGCTAATATATATTTGGTGACGAATATCTCACTATCATCTGCAGTTCCTGTGCAGACAATCTGTTCATATATCTTCATATTTGAACCAATATTCTCTAGATTATTGATTTGTCTTGAAAAGACATATAGTGAACTATTTGTGTACTTAAGGGTGCATTTTCTGATTCATACATGTATTTTTACATCTTGTGTGAAATTATTATTTAATCTGTTTAATGAATATGCAGGGGGGGGGGGGGGTTATATTTGTTTGAATAATATCATGGGGGAAGAGAGGTGGACACCCCATATCTTCAGATAGCTTGTCAGCTCTGCATATCATGTCAACAAGGCCAAGCGTGGAACTGCCTAAATGAACATTTATATCTACAGTAAATCGTGCAGTGGTTGCTTGCCACAAGAGGAAGATTTTGGAGCAGAAGTTAAAACCCCCGACTTCTAGAAGTTAGGAGGGTGGACAATTAGTCAGTGGAGGATTCCTGTATTATTCTAGATGGATAGATTATATAGATATACTCTCATTCTATGGGTGGGTTCCCCAAGCAGGTGGGAGTGTATATTTTTTGGGTGTTAATGTTTATTCTTATTCGTAGTATAGTGAGGAGACATGTTGTTGAGTCAGTTAGATGGAACAGTCCCGGAACCCCCGTCTAGTAGACGAATCAGTTTTACGGGCAATACATAGATACCCCAATCGTCAACGGAGGTTTAAGGACAGTGTAGCAGTATGTGTATATGGGGTGGGCAAAACTACAGCACGCTTGAGCATCAGGGTGGAATGGGAAGAAGAATGCTCAGGTCGTGACGTAGTTTGTTGTTAGGAACCAGTCAACATCTGGGCCTGGAAGAGAGAAGACGCCATGTTGTATGAAGGCTGTAGAAGTTGTCATCAAGATGAAATAAATCTCTATTTATACTAAAACAAAGAACTCGTTAGTCCTATTTATCTGTGCGCTGTTATAAAGGACTTAATTGGTGCCCATGACACAGGATACGAACTTGGAGTGTCGTCGAGGAATCACAATATGCTGTCCAGGTAGAACATCGAACTTAAGTCAAAGTTTTGAAGATCTCGTTCTGCTTACATCAAATGCCCAGAGACAGAATTACGGCACGATTCCATACTTATGTTGAACGAAAAAGCGAAGTTGAAAAATGGCCACTAAGTCGTCTGTGAGAATTACAGCAGCCAAAAGCCCGGCTAGGGGTGGTTGTCTGTGATTATTTTTCAAAGTTCTCGTTGCTATCAAGAATCCTAGATGTATAGGCAGTCGTTGTCACCTGAGTTATGAAAGCCGGCTTCCCAGGGTGAGTTGCTGTACAGTGGTGATCATCTCGCCGAGCTGAAGAAAGAGAAAGACCAGCACGTTTTTTCTGGATCGTTTGAAATAAGAGGCTCAGGAAAAAGAAACCTTCAAGGCAAGTCGAATCAAGTAGAAACATTTTACTAACAGAGCAGTTGTCTACTTCTCGTTAAGATAGATTGCCTGGAGCGAACTAAAAGCCGCAGAATCCTGACCTTGAGACTTTTTGAGGAATAAGAAGAAATGGAAAGCTCGTTAACAGCAGCGATACCGCTAAAGAACTCTCGGAAGTGGGAGAGGCAGACTGGGCTGCCGACCTACTGAAATTATCGCTTTCCTGAATTACACCGATTCTCAAGACGTCGCTTGATGTGCCCTATCCGGGGTGAAAAGAAGCCAGAAGTCTGGTAGGGGCTCAACCAGGGGCTGAAGTTACTGAGACGTTGGAAGAAGAACTCCCTAACTACCTGAAGTGCGTGATCGATTGGAGGAGCATTTCAACTGGCACAGACCCCTGGCGTTTGAATTCTACCTGATATCGAACATAGAAGAATCCGTCTTTCTTGGATCCGGAGCAAATTAGGGTAATTGGTGAACTTTAAATATTATTTTAAGTACTATTGACTGGTTGAACAATGCTTAGTGTGTAAAGTAACAACGGTCATGTCTTTAAATTAGATAGGTATAATTGTGAGTTTGATTTTGTCAGTGTATGCATAAATATTTCAGCATAGCAAAAGAAACAACAGGATATGGCAACAGGCAGACCGTCACAACACAGTAGAGAAACAGTTTTCTTTTATTTTTGTTTCAGCTGAGCTCAGGACGAGTTTTTTTTTCAGGTACCAAGGAATATACAAAAGAAGAAGTTAATATGAATTACTTACATGTAGAATTACAACGTATTAGTACATGGTTGGGAGAATTAAAAGAGGCAGTTAGTGAGGTAGAAAATTTTGTAGAAACATTGCAGAACAGAACTACTAGACAAGACCCTTATAGATTTAAGGTAGACTGTAATAGAGTAGGAAAGAATAACAGGAGACAGCCATTGCTTAATAAAGACAGAAGACAATATGGTTATGATGAACCAAGGTTTGATGTATATAGAGTAAAAGACAGTGAGAACAGACGTAATGGTGAAAAGTCGGACTGGTATGGCTGTTATAGATACAAGAATGGTCCTGAGAGAGACTTTTCCAAGAAATTATGGAAATGGCCATCCCATGACAAGACTGCTAGGAAAAAACGTGACGACTGGTTTGAACAAAGACGGAAACAGTATTGGAGGTCAAGGTCAAAGAACAGAGTAGGAAATGTAAGTGAAAATTCAACTATTCCTAAGGTGGTTGCCAATATGACTGTTAGACAGGAAAAGAACACGACGGTGTTAATAAAGAGAATAGACCGAGAGACACAGACGCAGACAAGTAATACGATAAATGATAGTACACAGACACATATTGATACTGTAGAGAAAACAACCCAGGTACAGTCAATTAGGAAAATAGAAAAGGGAACGCAAACTATTAAGACGGTGGAAATTGCGGAACCACCTCAGGTGAAATTAGAAAAAGAAGACACAGTTGAAGTTAAGAAAGATAGACAGACGAGAACCAAAGATGACAGGAAACCAAAGAGTAAAAGTATTGAAGAAAGAAATAGTAGTATGATAGTTAATAGAGGTACTGCCATGTCAAGTTCCTCAGGTATAGACATTAAATTAATACCTAAATGGTGTAGAAATATTAGGTGTGAGAGTTCAGGTTACGGAGAAGATATTTCTACCGCCGCATGTTATAGTAAATACCGTGATGCTGAAACAACTACAGATACTGATGATTCGGAGAATGAGAGAATTGCACTACGAGCAGATCCTGACTCGAAGCGTGATGTTTCCTCATACGGTAGGCTTGCTGGTGGACAGACGGACAGAGTTTTGGTGGTTGACTCTTTAGAACTAGATACCAGTTTATATGACAGGAAAGTAGGGAAGGCTAAGAGACGAATACAAAGAGAGAGAGAGAGAGAGAGAGAGAGAAAGATACTTCCAAAAGGAAAGATGTTTGCCTAGTAGAAAGTGGAACACAAAAACAGCAAACAGCTGAAGCCTCGCTGGAAAAAGCTAGAAGTCTCATGAAATCGGTAAGACCATGGTTGTATTTAAATAACCGATACGAGCAGGTTTGAGCAAATACATATGAGCTGTCTAAAATAGGCAGATGAATTTTTTTGGTGTAGCATCACATGATACAAGGTAGGCAATAGTGTTGTTGAGGATAGAGAGTTACGGCAAATGATATTCTACGTGGATACGTAATACAGGATATCTGGTGTTTAGTTGCGATGTAGGGAGAGTAAACAAGGTGGAAATTAAAATAGTCCTTTGTCCGGAATGGATAGATACAGAGAGTTAATCACGTTGAGTGATGTATAACTGGAGTGATTAAAGTAGAGTAGGTTCAACACAGAATTAGTAGAGAGAGAGAGAGATAAACTAGGTATGAATGTTCGTACTAGAAATGGTTCGACTTAGAGCTATGACATGATGTCTGAGATAGTTTCGCTTGGTAGTTTGAGAAGTAAGTATAGTATTGTTGACAGCTGAACCGAGAGTGTCTGAGGAGGAGATATAGAAGGAGGAGGAATTGAGTATCATGTGTAAAATAGCCAGTTGAACGCGGGAATATTAAGAGTAAAAGACTGTATAAGTAATTACGTCATGCTTGCGAAGAAAGAAGAGGTGATTAAATCTGAGAAACTTGTTGTGTGGAAAAGTATAGAATGATAGTTACGAGGTTGGTGGCTCGTCGGAGTGAAGTTTGTTCTGAGAGATCGTTGATAGTGCTGGTTAGTGTGTAAGAGAGATATAGTTTGCGGGAGATAATGCTTAGGTTATGACCTTTGAAAAGGAGAGTATGAGTGAGAAAAGTAGAAATAAGAAAACAGTTGAATTGTGAAAGTCCTGTTGAGTGTTGAAGTAGGTTGTCTGATAATCTGTTGTTCTTGTAGGTGTAAAAAAAAAAATGTAGACAAACATATGTGCGTCGAGTATGGATAGGATGATGACAAGTGATAAGTACCGCAGGCATGTACGAAGCGTTTAGTACGTGCGTGAGCATAAGTATAGATAAACAGGTGTTCGTCGCGATGCGAGAGTAGTCGTGAGATAAGAGCGAGATTGGGTATCACTGTCTGAGCAAACATAAAATAAGAGTACCGTGTGAATATGTGAAGAGTGGCTGATAAGTGATGTTGATAAAACGTGGAGCATAAAGTAACTGAGTATATGAAAATTGAGAGATAGAATGAACATGATTAGAAAGGTGTGATGTCTTTTGTTTGGAATGTGTGATCTTGGACGGAATTTATGACAGGTTGACAGAAAGAGAGTTAAAATTCTGAATGACGTTTCATAAAATATGTTTAGTATTCTTGACAGGGACAGGTTGAAGTATGAATGCCTAATACTGAGAAATGAGGAAAGTGAGGTCCGTTGTCAGTTATAAGTGGTGTGAGTTGCTGTTCTGTAAGAATCCCGATAAATAGGAAGAGGAGTGAAAGATACGGAGGTAAATAAGATTAGTTAAATGAATGTTGGAGAACGTGTTCCGATAAGTGTGACTAGTATCATCGCGGTGCAAGAACGCTAGGGGAGACTTGAGGATAGCTTAGAGTTGTTGTGGTGAGATGTTGAAAGTACTGATGCAGGAGAATGAAATATTACTTGCGTCGGATAGACGAGAAACTTAAAAGTAGAATTAGTCGTTGGTACAGTAGGTAGATGTATTGGTGAGAAGTATATAGTAAATAGACAAAGTTTTGTTGGACGTAGGAGGGTGGAGATACCGTAGATAACGGTAATAATAATTAAGTAGTTGTAGTAATACTTGGAACAAGTCCAAGGGAAACAATTAGTGTGTCGAGGTACAGTTTCCTTTAGTAGAGAAATGAGTTGTAGTGTGCTGGGATAGCCGCCACAATAGTAGTAAGTGAAGTGATTTGAGCTGCAGTTTACAGCGGTTGGTTAGGGTGATGTTCCAGATATTGTGATGTGTTAGGAGTTAGTCTGGTAAAAGGTAGAATATTGTGAGGGGAGAGAATCAATGATTGACGGTCATTTATAATTAATGACTTTTTATTGAGAGAATAGATATTGTTTTAAGTTAGGAATTGGTCTGTAGATAACAGATATATATACTTGGCAGTGAGTTGTTTTCTCGGTTATAAAAATAGTGGAATGACTTGTATGAATAGATATGTGTTACATTGGTTCGTATAGGAGGCCAAGGTTGCTGGGTCACTGTACGTAGTTAATTCTAAGGGAATTATATTTTTTTTTGAAAACCTTCTCTTTAGCGAGAAGACAGTTGTTTTTATTGAATTTGAGCTTTTAATGCCTCATATATAATATGTTTTTTTTTGCTTGATTTGATCCTGTAAAATGATTGTTATTATTTGATTTTAGAATAGGGTTATTGTGTTCTTGGACTTTTGCGTACAAACTATTGGTCCGTAAAAGAAACCAGTAGTATTAGGTAACAATAGATTAGGATGTATGTTGTATTATTTTAATATATGTTTTTCTTTGAATGAGTTAATACCTTTAATTGATATGAGGGGAGACATAAATGATGTAAAAAAAACTTGGGGGGGGGGGGGTATGATATCCTGTTGTGATTTTATTTCGCTGTTTTGTATGTTAAATAGTAATTAATTAAGTTATGTTTAATTTACATGGTTTTGTCTAGAATAAAGAAAATACATGGGGTTTTATTTAGGACCCTTCGTTCAGAAAATGGTTAATAAACTACTGTGGACTAGAAGAGAGACACATTCTCCTTGTGAATAACAAGTTTATGAATATATTCTACTAGCAAGATTGCTGTGATAATCAGCGTTGGGAGGTTAAGTTGTGGAAACATACTTAAGTGACGGGGTTACTACACAAGTAAAATGGTTATGGGGAATTTAAGTGAGCATTAATTGAAGATATATGGATTGGACGCCATATTGGGGAAGAAAAGATTAGTGAATATAGCAGTGGGGTAAATGAGGGGAAAGTTTTGAACATAGTTTCCATGGGGTCAGAAGAGCCATGGTGTACTTTCATAAGAGACACGAGATTGCTGGCTTATAGAAGAAGAAGTGGGTAACGTGCTACGCCAGGCAATTAGCAAAACATGAATTGAATCCATGTTTGACTCCGAAGAATGATTAGATACTGTGGATAACAGTACAATAGTAAAGGGAAATAAGTATATTGGGGAGAAATGGACATTGTCAGTATAGAATGCTCACAGCGAATAGAGATAAAATGACATGGGGTTTTTGAGGTTCCGTAAAATATGGAATGAGAAAGAATAACGTTAATTGCAAGCAGTGAGGGGTTAGAAGGTCACGGACATGAGTTCAGGGGTGGTATATTGTTGCTGTTGATAACGGAATAAGTAGAGGTTTTAGTAGAGATGCCCATAATAAATGGACATTAAGGGGTCGCTGAAATTTTCGGCGAAATTAAGAGAGAATTCTGAGTGAGGTATGAGAGAAGATTAGTTATGTGTATAAAGTTGGAAGAGGTCTAGAGAGATGATAGACCTTGTTAATTGTGTACTGTCTGTAATATATAGACATTTGGGAGTGAATAATATTTTTGATGGTTGGTACTTGATGCTGTAGATAGCAGCGTAAACTGTTACCATAATAAATGGTACCGTAGAAGAGATAATTGTTTTAGACTTTATTACATAAAGTCTCAAATGACATAGGGGGGGGGGGAAGGTGTGTGTGATTTAGCTAAGTGTGGTTTTTTTTTTTTTGAAAGAGTTCTACTTCCTTGAATCTCCGGTGCGCACCGATTCTTTATCTTTCTATCATGTGCGAGTGTTCTCAGGTTGATTGAAAGTAGAGAATTAGTAAGTAATGTTGGTGATGACAATAGGGAGTTGGTATCAGAAAAGTACAGCGTTTGGAATTTTGTTATGATGTATTGTATAAAGTTGAGGTTTAAATGTTATTGATGATATGTAATTAATATGTGTTATGTTATGAAGAGTCAGAAACGAACAAGTAATGTATAGTAGTTTACTATATGGCAGGGGAAAGAGTTACGAATAGATTGTTTACTTAAAGTAAAGTTGGTTTGGGGAAGGTTAGAGGAGTTGTGGGAGGTAAGGAAAGAGGGGGAATAGAGTAAGGGGATTGGGAGTAAAGACTTTTTAAAGGAAAAAGTCTTTCGAAAACATAGGAAGGTGTAGCAGTATGTGTATATGGGGTGGGCAAAACTACAGCACGCTTGAGCATCAGGGTGGAATGGGAAGAAGAATGCTCAAGTCGTGACGTAGTTTGTTGTTAGGAACCAGTCAACATCTGGGCCTGGAAGAGAGAAGACGCCATGTTGTATGAAGGCTGTAGAAGTTGTCATCAAGATGAAATAAATCTCTATTTATACTAAAACAAAGAACTCGTTAGTCCTATTTATCTGTGCGCTGTTATAACAGCTTAACTACAGAGAACAAAAGGGAATGTCCCATTTCCTCATCCTTTATTTCCATTATTTTTCTCTGTTTGTGTGACAATGAAATTTATATTCTGTCATGATGTACATCGCTTGTTTTTTTTTTTTTTTTTTTTTTCAATCTTACAGCACTGGAGACAGAGGCGAGGGATACTTTTGACGATAAGAATTTTAAAAGAGATGGAGGCTTAACCGTCTATAAATGGACGATTTCTGAATAATCAATCAAGAAAAGGGAAACAATCATCGTTTATTTTCCAACAAATACTAGGAAGTCATATCCTGGTTATCTCCCTTTTATTCTTGTTCTCAAGCATTGGCCAGCTACAGTACCAAATGATACTGGAACCAGCCATGGGTACCATCCATTTACCGCAACTTGCCTCTGGAGGAAATTCCTTGTTGCGGGTCAGATCAGGAAAGGAGCTTAGTCCAGTATAGTGGATCATTCACCACTAACTTCATCTGAGAGATTTCCAGTGTTGGCTGCCCAAATTACCAGGGGAGCTATTGTCTGCAGGAGCTTTAGGACTGATCTAGCAATTTCCTGTATAGTGTAGGACACAGACATAGGTCTGGAACCAGTGAAGGCACGCCATTGTGTTTCACTGTCGCTCAAAGACATTATGGACGTATATTGATCGTTGATGTAAGCATACTACCCACATATGTTTGGGATTCCTGCTGTATATCCTTCAACTAGCAATTACAGCAAACACGTGGTTAGTCCTTGCTTCAACAGCTTATAGCATTATGGTTAACACTGAACTTGTGGAATAACCATTGTGATGCAGATCCCCTTTCTCTCAAGACTTCCGACAGTGGAGGTAATGTAGAATATCAATGCCTATTTCATCATTCAGCATGCCCCAGAGAAAAGATCCAGGCGATGCTTGTCATCCGTGACCTCCGAAGCGAAGCAAGCCACTCCGCACGAAGCCTGCCCGTCCTCACCGTGGTCAGCATGCTTTCTGAGTCAGTTACAATCACGATGTGTGTGTGTGTGTGTGTCATATTCTCCATCCAGCGGAGAGCCGCAGTGACCGCCTCCATCTCCATTCTTAAGCTGGATGTTGTTGTATCATATGCCAGGCTCTCCTGCCCCAAACGTCGACCATTGGCTTTGGATATGAACCCCCAGCCACTTTTCTAACCTCTTGACACCAAACCATCTGTGTAGATAATCACATCACCCGAGTGAGCATTGTCCTGAATTAGCTGCTCCTGCTGGCCACTCCCTGCACTCCCGGCTTAATGTGATTATAACTCTGCACAATTCTGACTGCTCCGCTGGCACTCTGACCCACTCCTCTCCACGCCTAATGTTCTCCAAGGGGCACACCTGTCTGATCGTATCCTCTGCCTGAGCCATCCATGATTTCCCTCTTATCAGTCGCTGACCCTTAACTGCGTCCAGCGCCTCATGCAGTGGGTGGTCTGTGTCTGCAGCTACTCTGAGGTATGCCTTCGCCTGCATCACCTTGAGCCTACCAGCAACACTCGGCAGACCAAGGATGTAACGCATACACACTACTGGGGTATCTCTAGTGCATCCCAGAATGACCCGCATAGCTTCGTTCTGTATGCGCTCTAACTTCACCAGCTGACTCTCTGAGACGGTGAGCAGACCTAATCCATAATCATACGTAGGTGAGATCCATCAAGCGTATGATCAACTCATCCCATTGTCCTGGAGGGAAAGCGTTAGACGATTGTAGTAGAGAGACTGTCTAGAAACATCTTCTCATGTTTCATATCATGGAGCAGATACAGTTTGTTTGTCCAGCCCCAGTTTGGGCTGATCGTACATTTTCCCTGACTCACCGGATTTACTTATTCAAGACACAATCAACAGCCAGATCCAAGATTTATGGAATGTCTTTTTTATAGTTAGAGAATATGTACTAGGGTACATATGCTAGGTGGGTTTTGATGACCAGAAGTAAATGTATGCACGCTATGATTATTCTGGAAGTAACACCCTTCCAGATTTGGGTAATGATTTTCTTTCAGGTGATAAGTTAGACAAAAGCAGTTGGTGAGTTTTCGTAATCAAAGAGTGTATCGCACTGATTTGATGTTTATTATTGTTATTACGTTTTGGTGGATTTTAGTTAGTTAGTTAGTTAGTTAGTTAGTTAGTAGACAGATCATCCTCATTGCACATCGAACCATTCAGTCCATAAGTGCTCGGATCCCCTCCTCAGCAAATCCCGCAGCGTGTAGCGGCTAACGACACCTGTTCTGTGTTGTTTTATCAATCTTCTTTGGCTACTTGCGTAGTGTTCTTGTTTGGCCACCCCTCTTTTAATTTGCTGTTCTCGCAGTCTGGCCATGGTTGTAGATTCACAGTCATCACTTGGTTCACGCAAAAGTCTTACTTCTCGTAGAGCATTCAGAATGTCGGCCTGGTCCATGGCGCGTCCGCCCTCACAGTAGCCTCACCTGCGAGCTTGTCAGCCCGCTCATTTCCTTGTACTCCCGCATGCCCTGGCACGAAGATGAAACTTTGCTAGCCGAGACAGCTCCAGAGGCAGCAACCATTCTCTTCGGATCGACCCCTTTTCTATCCTCTTGATCATGTTCATTGAGTCGCTAAGGAAACATGCCCTAGTGAATGTCTGTGCCTCAAGCCATGTTATTGCTTTACTTACTGCCATGACTTCCATAGTCAGGCTACTTGTGGTTTCAGTGAAAGCACCAGAGTCCTCCTTCACAATTATCCCTCCAGTCGGAGCCGTATAGGCCTATGAGCTTCTCACATGTCGGACGACCCATCTGTGTAAATGACAGCATCACCGTCTAGCGAGTTCTCGAAAATCAACGCTTGTACTTCAGCCTCCACAGCAGCCGGATTTTCTTGTCTGCATTTTCTATTCTATCTAGTTGGATGCAAACTGAAAAGGATGTGCAAACATCTGTTGGCACTTGTACCCACTCCTCGCCAGGTTCTAAGTCCTCAAGTGAACACACCTGTTGAAGAATGTCTTCGGCTTGACCCATCCACGACCTTCCTCTTTTTAACCTGCTGCCCTTCACCTTTCTAATTTCACTATGCAGTGGATGTTGTGTGTTTGCATTAACTCTGAGGTAGGCGCGTGCTCTGCAAACTTGTATTCTCACTTCAATGGTTGGAAAATCAAGAAGGTAACGTATCGCCTTGCGTGCTGTATCTCTTGTACATCCAAGAATAATGCGCATAGCTTCATTCTGTAGCCTTTCCATCCTTTCTATCTGCTTACGGCTGAGCGTCAGGATTGCCATCGAATACTCAAAAACAGACATGACTAGCCTCTCGTACAGAAGACATAGATGGCGCTGCTCACTGTTTGCTGCCGCCATCACCCGCATCGCAGCCAAACCCCGCTTGGCCTTTGTTATCACCTGGTCTATGTGCTCATTATAAGCAAGGCTTCGATCAAACCGTATTCTCCGGTAATTCATTGCCTGAATTCTTTCCACCGCCTCTGAACACAGCTTTACAGTTGGTGTTGGAGTGTTGACAATATGATTATTCAACGAGAACCAAGTCACTGTTGGCTTTGTTGGGTTGACCATTGCCCCAGGTTCATAACACCAAGTACTTATGCGAGTGAGTTCGGTTTGTAGTTCCACAGCAACCTTTTCTCTATCCTTACCCTGACGATACACTAAAACATCATCGGCATATGACAATGTCCTGCCAGGTCCAGTGATCTGCTCACTGGTGATTCTCACTGTGTAGGCGTTGAACAGTACCGGAGATAATGGTGATCCCTGTGGTAGGCCAGGATATATTGTTGTTGGTTCCGAAGTCCAACTGCCACATCTAAAAACTACTTACTGTTGGAAGACGGCTGCAGAGATCCAACTAATGAGGAATGGACTTATTATGAGTTCATGAAGCTGAAGCATTAAAAAATCCAATGGTACTCTGTTGTACGCGTACTCAAGATCAATCGCTGCAACAAAGGTTTCAATGCCTGAGTGGAAACCTTCATAGACATCATGGGCAAAAACTGCTGCATTGGTCCAGGTTTCTCTTTTTGGACGGTATCCACCCAGGGTAGGTGGGAAAACACCTTGCCTCTCTAGCTGGTTTGATATTTTCCTGACAATTACCTTCTCCAGCAGCTTGCCTATTGTATTCTGCGTGGTTATAATTCGATATCGAATTTGTGGATTTTAGTAATACAGAGTTAGAGTTCCCGTAACCCACTGTTTTGATCCATATTAAAAGGATATAGTTAGAGCCAGTGGTGTTTTCTTTCTTGTGACTAGTGTTACAACGTGGTGTTTAATGTTGTTGCTATATGTCACTGGTATGAAAATTCATAGAAAGCTGCTGTGAGAGGTCTCCAACAAATAGACCAATCTGTCTTAAAATGAGACGTCATCGCATCAACTGAGATGTCTATGGTTACATGACCGGCTTTCTACATTCTTCAGGAGATTAGTCTTATTATTGTAGGGTGGACTGGGGTCTTTGTCAGCCTAGTTCCCTCTTTATGAAACCAAGAGCCTTGGCTAGTGTTCCTGGGAAAACCCCTATTAGGAAGACAACTGGCCCACTTTTCTTATTACTTTATCCTCACTAAGAGGACTGGAACTCAGGCCTTAATATTCCCTAGACCTCATTCATATATTCTATATTTATATCTCCAAATTGTGTTAAGAAAAATAGTCTTTACCCGGTTATGCTACCGCTTTTTTATTCTTCATCATAATGTGACATATCGAGAGGCGTGGTTGTCATAATTTGCAATCTGAAATGCTAACTTTACATTTTATAAGTTGTGTGTTCGTGTCACTATTATCTGTGAAGCCATCCGGGTGTTTGTCTCTGTGTTAATGTTATACCGTGAGCTCTTAATGATGTTTAACCATTGTATTGCCATGGCTGTGTCTTTCTCCTTTACTCTCACAACTCCCGATTGTTATATGGCATGTAGGCAAGATATTTAACATTTGGAACATTTTCAATGCATTCACTATAGAAGGAAATTTTTCTCAAATAGGATAGATTGATAATTGTCTGCAGGTGTTTGTTGTAAAATACAGGTTTAGTTTATTTACACACACAAAATGGATACATACTTCACAGTGAAGTTTTCTCTCAAATATAAAATAACCTTCGTCAACAGAAGTCATATTTCGTTGGATTGTTTACAACATCGCATCTTTATATCTATCACTTTTTTAACAAGAGATGTAGCGAACTCTTTGTTCATGGACGCATAGATGAGGAAGTTGATCGCTGAATGGATGGGTATCAGTGAGAATAGCCCCACATAAATGTTCTCTGACACCTGGTACAGCAGGCCAATGCCCGTGGAGAAGATTGGAGGAAACGTACAAATGAAGAAAAATCCGAACATGAGAGCAAAAAACTGGACACTTCTGAAAGCCGTCTTCACGTTATTCCTTACATGGATATCAGATTGTGATATTGTATTGCCACGTCTTCGAGACTCTGCTGCTTTCTTGTGTTTGAAAGCCACATGGGCGATTTTAAGATAGCACAACAACACCATGATAAGACTTGTAAGGTAAACGGAGAACCCCGACCAGTAATATACAACTGGTTGATGTAATAAAATACACGGTATGTGATACTTATCATCATAGTAGACTGTCGGTGGGATAATGATAAAGATCGCATTAGTTAACCACAACACAAGTAGAATTAAATAAGTCCGCTTCTTAGTCATCGCCTTCATATAGTAAAACGGATGAGCTATTTGAATATAGCGATCTGCTGCAATTACTCCCATGTGCATGAGAGATAGCTGGGTTGTTCCGGAGGACATCCCAAAAGTAAAACAGTTCATGAGCTTCACGTTTATGGAATATGAAAAGCGAAACGAAGCAGCCGTTATTTGATTGTTGGTAAATGCAATAGATAGCAACAAATCATTTATTGCCAAAGAAACAACATAGATGTTCGTGTTGCAGCGTAGTCTTTCTGTTGACCATATTACTAAAATTACAACCAGGCATTCGGAAAATGACACAAAGCTGATGAATGCCGTAATGTACACAATAAACGAACCAAAATTATTGTTTATAGAACAGTCGAATGTTTCATTATATACCATGTTAACGCTTAAATATTATTTATTTTTCATATAATAAACGTATTCAATGAATATAATTGATTGTTAATAGGAGTTAAAAATGACCACTAATGCACAGTTTGATGCATTTGGTTTAGAATAAATGGAAAGATTGTGTGCCGGTGTGAGAAACAGCCATAGATGCCACAATATATCTTGTCTGAGTATCACGTGGTGAGAGTGAGAGAGAATCTGCATCTGTGTCCTACCACAGTTCCATGTGGATGGCGCACAAATGGTCTTGGTATGTACAGAAGTCATTATGGGCAGCTTCAACAGGGAATGCATATCGCACGTGCCTTGTGTCTACCTTCTCTTGTCGAGAAATCAATTAATTGTTAATGCCTTTTGCACTTTGAAGACGAAAAGTAAATACAACAAAAACCTAATGCATTGCTATCCATGGTTTGAAGTGTATGACAAACACAGGGCAAGTTGAACTTGTTAACATGTCCTGGTTATGGCATTATGCATAACGGTATTATAGTGCCAATGTTCATCATATATTCGCATTGTCATTGTTTTTGTTTAATGTAGCTAGTTATTTAACGTGTTTCTTCTTTCTGCTTCGAAGCATTTAGAACAGTAAATGGTATGTGACTATAGCGCTCATCAACCATATAAAGAAAAAGTGTCAGATAGTAGATATTTGAGGTCATAACTGAGGGAGAGTAGAACAGTGGTGAAATAGTTCAGGTTAGATAAGCAGAGAGACGCTAAAAGTCAAATCAGATTGCAATATAAATGTGTGTGTGTGTGCGTGCGAATGTGCGTGCGTGCGTGTGTGTGTATTTGTGTGTGTGTGTGTGTGTGTGTGTGTGTGTGTGTGTGTGTGTGTGTGTGTGTGTGTGTGTGTGTGTGTGTGTGTGTGTGAGTGTTAGTGTTATCTTTATAGGAGTTAAATAAGATTTTTTTAAAAATACATTATTCATTGCATATCAATGAACACAATAAACTTAGTCTTGGAAACATTTGTAGAAGAGCAAAGTATTTACTTCTTTGCTGATTACTCGAACAGAAATCGATACAAAATTATCGTTGTCGAGTGGGCTACATATATGCCAGTGTGGCAATTGCTCGGTAAATGGCATACTTTATTACAGTCTCTACGTCTGCTCACAGTGACGTGTGCAAGACGTGCAATAGATATCAGAAAGCAATCTAAGAACAGCCTGCAAGTGGATACACAAAGAAGTCACACTTAAACTAAATAAAAGCCACTATCGAGTCCTGCCATTTGAAGAACGATCTGTTCTGCTGCGTGTACGTCACCACAATTTCATTATAACATTTCAATATGGCAGATAGGAGATTGCGCTATGGTTTTGTTAAGAATTGTCATCATTATGGTTCCGTCGCCAAATACTGAGAGAAATGCGTGAAGCACCTCAGTGATCTGTGGATTTTATATGGAATGCTTTTAAATCTGTCCGCAATGTGTTGTGTTATGAACTGCAAGTTCAGAAAAATCGACGACGGCTGGTTGCTGAACTAGATGGTTTGGCTTTATGCAGTAATGTGGTTGCAATTGCTTGTTTTCTAGTTAAAGCCGTATCTTTCGAGGATGAACTGTAACTTTAGTGGGTACTCTTGTGTTGGCATTCTGGTAGCGGCTTTATGCACGTATGCCTGTACGTGATGTTGGTTTGTCGGGACTGCTGTCTGTATCACTTCTCACATGGGACATTGACGAGCATTCGGTGTGATATGCAATGACACAGGAACGGAGCATTATAGGGTTACCTTTAGCCGTGACGTTGGAACAGCTTCTAACTAACAATAACGTGACAACTTATTGTCGGTGTAACTATAATGTATGGAAGCCGAATATGGAAGACGTGCATTGCATGTATGCCGGTTGCGTGTTTTTGTTGATGTGTATCCAACAATAGTGAGGCATCCATATAATTATCAATATCCAATACACTGATACACCCATAGTTGGATAATACTTGAGGTTAGTGAAATAGCATAAGAAATGTATTAACATGTATTGATCGACACTTATAGAAATAGAGGTATGAAGTAGAGTTTAGAGGTTCAGTTATCAGTTATCAGTTATCAGTTGGGGTATCTTCATTGCACCCCGGACATATCCATAGGTGCTCAGATCCTCCCCCAAGCATATGCATCAGCGTCCGGTGGCTAATAGTGCCAGTTCTGTGTTGGTTGACGAGGCGCCTTGTTTTCCCGATGTACCTCTCGCGTCTGGCCGTGCCGATTCTTACTCCCATGTCTTTCATCCTGGACAGCGACGTGGATTCACTGACGTCAAAGTCCTCAGTTCTCGCCATGTCTTTGAGGACGTTAATAACATCGGCACGATCCATGGGCTGGCCATCTACAGGGGGTGCAGAGCTAGCCAGTTTGTTAACTCGTTCATTTCCCTCGACTCCCGCATGTCCCGGGACGAAGATGAAGGTGACTTTACACACAACAGACTTCCGCAGCGATTTAGTCCACTGTCTACGTACAGATCCAGCTTCGACCTTCTGAATCATGCTCATTGAATCACTTAGTACACATACGTTGGTATAATGCTGTGATACCAGCCATATGAAAGCCTGTGTAAATGCCATCACCTCCATCGTCATGCTGCTCGTGGTCATAGAGTGAGCACCACTGGATTCTTGAACGGTTCGGCCCGCTGAGCGGGCTGTAAATGCCCACGCACTTCTCTGCTGCCTTACAACAGATCCATATGTATAGATGAGCACTTCGGGGCTATCTGAGTGTTCATAGATGAGCGCGTTGACCTCTGCATTGACAGTGGCAGGGTTCTGCTCTCTACATCGTCTGTCGAGTGTGATAATGCAGGAGAAATTGCACTTAAAAGCTGGAGGCACCGGCACCCATTCCTCGCCGGGGTTGATACTGGTAAGACTGCAGACCTGTCTGACATCTTCCGCCCGACCCATCCATGATTTTCCCCTCTTTAGCCTGTCACCCTTTTCTCTGAATATAGCGTCAAGCAGAGGGTGCTGCTCATCTGCACTTATTTTTAAGTATGCACGAGCCCTCCAGATCTTGATCCTGTGTTCCATTGTCGGGAAGTTAAGGAGGTATCTCATTGCTACACAGCTGGTGTCTCTCGTGCAGCAAAAATTATGCGCATGGCTTCGTTGTGTACCTTTTCAAGTCTTCCAATCTGTGTAGGGCTGACAGTGAGGATGGCCAGGGCATACTCGATGCGTGAAAGCACAAGTCCTTGGAACAGAAGTATTAGCAGTCTTTGCTCGATATTGGCAGTCGCCATGACTCTCATTGCTGACAAACCTTTTCGAGCTTTCGTTATGACATAATCGACATGATCTCTGAAGGACAGGCTACGATCAAGCCTCACGCCAAGATATGTCATTGACTGGGTTCTACTCAAAATGCTCCCATCCATTCTTACTGCCGGCAGGTTTGTGTTCACAACATGGTTGTTTAGGGAGAACCATGTAACCGATGCCTTTGCAGTGTTGAAAAGGGCACTGGCATCAGCACACCATGGGGAAATTCGATTTAGCAACCGTCTGTCTATCTCGACCATGTCGATAAACGAGAATGTCGTCAGCAAATGACAGAGTCCTACCCCTCCAGTCCAACTAAGTGATCGGCACCGTACACGCATTGAATAGTATTGGTGACAGTGGTGAACCCTGCGGCAATCCTTGACATATCGTTAACGGCTCAGAAGACCAACTCCCGCATCTTAGCATCACCTTTCTTTGGAGCATAACTGCAGTTATCCATCGTACAAGGTGGGGGTGCACTTTCAGTCTGAGGAGGGTTGCCAAACCGTGACCCTGCTGCTTAGCATGAATGAATCAACGGTAAGTCAATGTTTAATTTCACGGCTCAAAGCAAACCATAAATGAACCGGAGCCGGAACGAGGAATGAATGATAAAGTAGACTCTTGTTGACCATCAGAAATAATCGCTGCTTTATTTCACAGCTACGGTTATAGTAATAACATTGATATTATTTCTCTAAAGGGCCTGTGCTGCCAAGCCGGCGAGAGAGTTAATTAATAAATATCTAAGACACTAACATATTAACCCTATTTCATTCTCAAACCTTCGTTTCCTGTCATTCTTCTTTTCATCTATTCATCATTTGTGACGCTGTTCGATCAGTCTGTATAGGTGATCTCTGCCCACAGATTTTTCAGTCGACGGCGACATTCTTTGACATCACCAGTGTTTCATCCCTTTATCTATCCATGTCATCCATCCACTGATCTTCTATCAACACTGTTATCCACTTTGTCCTTGTAACGCCAGTTCGAATGTGTAAACACAACTTGCCATTGCGAACTCCAGCCAAAGACTCCTTGTAGTCTAGAGACGTCAGAGTGACGTTTCTGCGTTCACAACTTGTATCCTATATTCCGTTTATGTTCCAGGATTCTCTATATTTTTTGTTTGTTGACGTCAATAGCGGGTACCTGCGCCATGGCATTATGCCCCCCTCGACTTCAAAATGATGAAATCATTTTACAGATCGTATTTAATACATCTGACAATAGCAGTGCAAACGAAATACGTTAAAAGCTATGCTAAGTACGACAGTATGGCTCCCTATGTATCCTACACAAAATAAAAACAAATTATTATATGACGGGCACGCTCACCAGTCTACTATCCCACGGTAGACGTCGTGTAGACAACCCATGGGCAGGCTGTACTAACTAACTATGACAAATTAGTTTCTCAGATGTCCACACGGACAAGTGTCCTAACTCTAGTTCAAAAACAGGAGAAAGGGGACGTGTATGATTCACAGCTACCAAGCTGTCAGTCTTAGTGCTTGCTTTATAACTCTCGCTGTAATCTCTATGTCTTGCTATGATCTTTTCCGTGTTGCGTATGTAGGTGGGGTCATTTGCCGTAATTGTAAGTCGATTCCAATTGAGGGACGCCCTTGACCACTCTCTATCATAGTTATAGATCTATAGTGCCTCTGTTGACTCTCAACAATTTAATGGCAAATAATGGCGAACTTATCATGTGGCGTAATCTATGACCGTCAGCTAATAGCGATCAGAACATTAAGTTATTTATAATACTCTTAATCAATAAATTCTAACACAACAAACATTTAATTTAATTATATGAACCAACTAAATTAATCTAATCCAAATTCAATAATAAATATACTATAGTTCGTAGTCTCGACAGGGTCGAGATAGACAGGCGGTTGCCAATGATATGCAGGGCGGTCTAGATCGAATTTCCTCATGGTGTGTTGATGCCGATGCCCTTGTCAACCCTGCAAAGGCAACGGTTACATGGTTCTCACTAAACAACCATATTGTGAAAACAGACCTGCCGGCAGTAAGAATGGATGGGAGCAGCTTGAGTAGAACCCAGTCAATGACATATCTTGGCGTGAGGCTTGATCGTAGCCTGTCCTTCAAAGATCATGTCGATTATGTCATAACGAAGGCTCGAAAAGGTTTGTCAGCAATGAGAGTCATGGCGACTGCCAATATCGAGCAAAGACTGCTAATACTTCTGTTCCAAGGACTTGTGCTTTCACGCATCGAGTATGGCCTGGCCATCCTCACTGTCAGCCCTACACAGATTGAAAGATTTGAAAAGGTACAAAACGAAGCCATGCGCATCATTTTGGGCTGCACGAGAGACACCAGCTGTGTAGCAATGAGATACCTCCTTGACTTCCCGACAATGAAACACAGGATCAAGATCTGGAGAGCTCGTGCATACTTAAAAATAAGTGCAGATGAGCAGCACCCTCTGCATGACGCTATATTCAGAGAAAAGGGTGACAGGCTAAAGAGGGGCAAATCATGGATGGGTCGGGCGGAAGATGTCAGACAGGTCTGCAGTCTTACCAGTATCAACCCCGGTGAGGAATGGGTGCCGGTGCCTCCAGCTTTTAAGTGCACTTTATCCTGCATTATCACACTCGACAGACGGTGCAGAGAGCAGAACCCTGCCGCTGTCAATGCAGAGGTCAACGCGCTCATCTATGAACACTCAGATATCCCGGAAGTGCTCATCTATACAGATGGATCTGTTGTAAAGCAGCAGAGAAGTGCGTGGGCATTTACAGCCCGTCCGGTGGGCCGAACCGTTCAAGAATCCATTGGTGCCCACTCTATGACCACGAGCAGCATGACGATGGAGGTGATGGCAGTTACACAGGCTTTCATATACCTGGAATCACAGCATTATACCAACGTGTGTGTACTAAGTGATTCAATGAGCATGATTCAGAAGGTCGAAGATGGATCTGTACGTAGACAGTGGACTGAATCGCTGCGGAAGTCTGTTGTCCGTAAAGTCACCTTCATCTTCGTCCCGGGACATGCGGGAGTCGAGGGAAATGAACGAGCTGACAAACTGGCTGGCTCTGCACCCCCTGTAGATGGCCAGCCCATGGATCGTGCCGATGTTATTAACGTCCTTAAAGATATGGCGAGAACAGAGGATTTTGACGTCAGTGATTTCACATCGCTGTCCAGGATGAAAGACCTGGGAGTAAGAATCGGCACAGCCAGACGCGAGAGGTACATCGGGAAAACAAAGCGCCTCGTCAACCAACACAGAACTGGCACTATTAGCCACCGGACGCTGATGAATATTCTGGGGGGAGAATCTGAGCACCTATGGACATGTCCGGAGTGCAACGAAGATACCCCAACTGAGAACTGAGAACTGAGTTCGTAGTCTCCAATCTCATTATGCTAATAATTAATTATCACACTAAATAAGTGTTCATGTTTTCCTTGCTAACCATACTAAATAGTTAACATAACTAACACAATATCCACGTGTAGTTCAGTCTTATTGCCTTATTAATCACATCATAGTGATCATCATAATCACATCTAACTATCAAAGTTTAACATAAATATCACCGAATCGTCCTCAAAGCAATTTCGATCTCTGTTGGTCTGGAAAAGTCAAAGTCCAGATCATATAGTAGGAAATATTATAATCATCGCGTCGATCCAATGAACACGATGACTGGTTTCATAATGTCTCTGCCAATAAATGAAAGATAGACAACCTATGTATATAACTGAATAATACTATACAAAATAATTTGTTGTTTGCTATGAAATTGCTATCCAATCAGTTGCATCTGTAACATAATTTATCGGCCCAAAATAATATATGAACTAACGTAGACAAACATTCAGGAAAGAACTACTGAGTAGTATATTAAAGATCTATAGACGACTAAGAAGATCCGCCAAATTATTATCCTTGCCCGGAATATGACAGATATCGAATTCATAGTCTTGTAAGAGAAGTGACCATCTATGTATTCTGGAATTCTTAGGATGACCAGACTTAAAGATTTGCAATGATTTATTATCAGACAAAACCAGTAATTTCCTTCCAAGGAGATATCGTGAGAATTTCTCAATACTCTCAATTAAAGCTAAAGCTTCAAGTTCAGTGATAGCATAATGTCTCTGCGTATCAGACAGCTTCTTACTCAAATACAGAATAGGATGTAATTTGCCGTCATGTGTCTGATGTAACACTGCTGAAATTGGATGAAAACTCGCATCTGTTTGTAATACGAAATCTTTCGAAATATCAGCCAGTTTCAGAATAGGCTACGTACTAAACAAAGTTTTGATCTTCTGCAAAAGTTTGTCATGATCATCTGTCCAAACTATTTTTGTAGGCTGACCTTTCTTTAAAAGTTCAGAAAATGTTGCTGTCATATCATCAAAATTAGGAATAAATTTCTGATAGTAGTTAATCAGACCTAATAGACTTCTCAGCTCCTTTTTAGTGGTGGGAGGTTTGATATTAAGAATTTTGGTAACCACCTGTGGATCAGTTTTCCGAAATCCATCAGAAATTCTATGACCAAGAAATTGTATTTCAGTGAATCCTATTTCAATCTTGCTTGGCTTAGCCTTAAGACCGTGTTGCTGTATTCTCTGAAATACTTGTTTTAGAATTTTAACATGAGTGTCTATGTCTGTAGTGTGGATACAGATATCATCCATATACGTAGCAACGTTAGAAATTCCATGAAGTAATTTTCTCATCATGCGCATAAATGTGCTTGGTGCATTGTGTAGACCGAATTGAAGATATGTCCATTCATATAGACCTAATAGAGTGCTAAAAGCTTTTATAAGCATGGAATCTTCATCCATCGGGATTTGGCAATATCCCTTGGTAAGATCAATCTTTGAAAAGAGTTTAGAGTTTGCCATGCCTTCGATAAATTCATCAATATTTGGCATTGGTTCTGCATCAAGTAGTGTTAATGCGTTTACTTTTCTGTAATCGACGCACAGACGCAATGAACCATCTTTCCATTTCACTATCACTACTGGAGAATAGTAGTTAGAAATGGACTTCCTAATGATACCGCTTTGATCTAGTTCAGATATTTAAACTGTAACCTTCTCAAGATAATGTATCGGAATAGGATATGGTTTCACTTTTACAGGAATATCAGAAAGCAATGTGATTTTGTGTTTGATAAGCGATGTGTGTCCTGGCTTATCAGACAAATTGAACTAAACTCCTGTATCGCTGAAATAAGTTTTCCTTTATCTTGTGTTGACAAGTTTTGATTTATTTGTATGGATTGCCAACCGTTGTCACAATTAACTGTTGGAGTTGGTATTTGATCTGTAATAGCGTCTTCCTATTTTTCATTAATTACCCAACACGCCGCTGCAACTCTGTGTGGTATTTGTTGTATCATCTGTGAAGTGTCAGTGTCATGTGCAATGCATGGTTGTAAGATATTAATGTGGGAAATTTTATGTTTACCTTTCACATCAATAAGATAATCAACATCACAGACTTTTCTGATAACTTTAAATGGACCCTGCCATGAAGTAACTAGACAATCACGAGGGTCGGGTAGTAATAACCAAACTTCATCTTCTGCTTTAAAGACTATTGTCTTGGCGTTTCATTTGTCATACTGTCTGTATTTTTCTCCAGCCTTTTCGAGTGCTGATTTTGCAATTTGACAAGCCGTTATGATTTTGTATCGTAAATGAGTAACCATTTCATAGGCTTCTCTTTTCGGGTGGTCATTTGTTTTGTTTGTAAGCATGTCATTGTATAACATCAATGGACCACGAGGATTAGTGCCGTATACCAGCTCGAATGGAATAAAATTCGTACTAGATTGTGGTACCTCACGGTACGCAAATATTTCTGCAGGCAACAAAATATCCCAGTCTTTAGGTCGCTCAGCTTCGACGTTTGCTATAGTTCGTGTAAGGACCCTGTTGTAATTTTCATTGACACCGTTTGTGACTGGGTGCCAAGGTGAACTAAAGACTTGTGGAATACCCAATATTTTCATTGCTGCTTGGGTAGACGCCGATATGAACTGACTACCTCTATCTGACAATATACATCGTGGAAATCCTATCCTGCTGAAAATTAACAATAATGGATCTAGGATGGATCTACTGGTGATGTATTTGAGTGGAATAGCCTCTGGCCAACGAGTACAGAGGTCAATCATAGTTAGGAAGAATCTATTACTACGATTAGTAGTAGTGTTTAGTGGACCCACAATATCCACCGCAATCTACTAAAATGGTCGTGATGCCAAATCAGTTTTCTGAAAATGAGCTTTGGGTTTTTGCCTTTTTGTGTGGCTCTTTGGCACAATGTGCTCGAAGGATACTCTATTGTATGCGTCCTCTACGTCTATGGCGGCCGTACAAGTCGCTTCTCTGACCTGAAATCCTTCGTAAACATCTAGAGCAAAGACCGCCGCATTCAGCCATGACTCTTTGTTACGTCTGTATCCTCCAAGTGTGGTCGGGAAGCAGCCGAGTTGTTCCAAGTCACAAGCACGTTTGTGTGATACAATTTTCTCCAGTATCTTGTAAGCAGTGTTATGCATCGTAATGATTCTGTAGCGCTTAGTTTGGAATGATCTTTGTTCGGTTTTGGCAGCGGCAGCAAGTAGCTGTATAGCCATTTTTCTTTGATCTGACCCCTCTGGATACTGGTGTTGAATTATCTGGCAAGTTTTTCCATGTCATCATCTGATATCACCAGTAGGTCACCATATCGGATGCCGTCTGTGCCTGGGGCGGTGTTAGGTGATTTCTTGAGCATCGCACATATTTTCCCAGCTGTGATTATCCATTCTTCGTCTGTCCCGACCCCTTCGCAGAACTGAGAGAGTGTCGTTGTGGTCCTCTGTCTGGCGGGCCCGTCTTTCTGGTCAGTCTGCTCTATGTAACGTGCAAGAAGGGTCTTACCTTTATCCGCATCCGACTTTTTCCATTTGAGGTATGTGCCTTGAAAGGGAATACCCCTACGTTGTGTAGCACCGTTCATGCTCTTATGGAGGCGCCAGAATGTCGTAAGAGATCGCTCGGAGCACACCTTCCTGCAGAACTCATCCCATTTCTCGGCCTTGGGCTGTTTGGCGCAGGATTTGAATAAAGTCATCATCCTATAGACCTCAGTCTTCAGGTTCGCCAACTCACCTTGTGGCATGTTAGCCTTTCTGGCGTTTTGCCAGTCTTTGACAGCCTGCCTTTTCCCAGCCATGCCTTCTCGACCTCTCCATTCCACCATGGTGGCTGCAATCATCTTTCTTGTCTCCTGCAGGAGGAAGTTAGTTTTCTTCTTCTGATCTTGCTTATGGCGTCTTGACCAGTGTTGTTATACGCGAAGGCATTTGTCTTGTTTCTTTAACTCATTGCCCTGTCTTTCTTGATCAGGATGACACAAGGGTAGAGGTCACTATCGTGGTATCCCAGTGTTCTCCACCGGCACCTTGGTGCCATGGTGGGCGACACCAGAGCAAAGTAAATGACCCTGGTTGAGTGGCTGTTCTAGTGACCTTCCCATCATTTAGACAGACTAGGGCAGCAGATGCCAGGGCGTTCTCCAGACCTTCTCCCTGTCTATTGGTGATGCAATTCTACCATTGACTGTCTCTGGCATTGAAGTCCCCACAGTAGATGATATGCCTTTCATCCATATGGAACAAACTCTGCAAGTGTCGCACGTCGACCTTCCCATTTCGCGCATAAACGTTCACGATTACAAGCTGCACTGGCGTCATTATTCTTAATGCCTGCACTTGCAGGGCATCACTGTTCCAGGAGAACATATCGATCTCAGACACCAGTATGTTGTCACTGACCAGAATGGCCTGTCAGAGGTGCCGCCTGTTAAAGAATCCCTGAAACCCCGCAACATTGACTGTTCCGTCGCCGAGCTGTGTTTCTTGTAAGACTACAATATCGTTTCCGTAGATTAGTTTTTCGAGAATGGGTCGGCGTTGACTAAATGATGCACAGTTCCTGTACAGTACTCGAACGTTTCCGATACCCAACCGGTCATATTTTAATCGCCTTCTGCGTTCGCCTGCCCTCTTCCCATGCGGTGTCCTTGCCGGTCCTCTGGTCGTCATGTTAGGCTTATCTATCGCCACCGGGCGCCGATGATAGGGAAGTCCGGACGCGTGTGCACAAACTCCGTTGTACGGTCCGAACTCCATTTCACCTCGAAAAACACACTTAATCCAGAAACATTTCGGAAAAATTACGTTCCATTTTACGGGACGAAGAAATGTCCCACCATCTTGCTTCAAGGGAACTCACTCTCGTTTAGGGGTTATAGTTGACAATATAAACAGTGAAATTGCATTTGACAATATAAACAGTGAAATTGCAGTTGACAATATAAACAGTGAATTTGCAGTTGACATTATTAACAGCTTGAGTGGCTACTTGGGATGCGAACTTGTCACCTCCACTTGAAGACTACGTATCGATAAAAGGATCAGTATATCTAAATGCACTGCGAATTAGACATCCCTCCAAACATGTGAGAAACTGATAACGCATATGTCTATCTCGAGTGTCATGGTTTCGTTTCTATTTAGTCAGTAATCAAACATAACTTGCTGTTGTGGAGACAAACTATACACTTAAATTTAATTTTGATAACAATGTTTAGGCTGCATTTCTAAATTTTACAATTGCAGTCAGTTTTGTTACAATTTGTGAGAGTGTGTTAGTAATTGTGATAATATGTCGTACGACCAGCTTGCATACAAACACGGGCATAATTGTTGCATCCTTATGTGCAGCTGACATACTGTTGCGCCTGGCTTACGTTACTCATTCAGTCATTGGAGTTTTTCTGTTTCACGCTGATGAGTATATTCGATATTCTGTTAACAGCTTGGTGTTGGGAATCTCTTTGGGAACTACATTCATCTCATACACACATTTGGGATTCGTTGCTGTTGATTGCTGCATCCACATCGCTGCATCCACATGTCCCGTCCATTTTACTACATAAAGAAGATGGTCAAAGAACGCAACTTCAAAGTCCTTTTCGCCATCTGGATTATCGGACGTGTTTATATAGCCATACCAGTGGTGGCATAAAGGGATAGGAAGTGCCACAAGAATCATATATTTGTAAAACCACCATTGGAATACTCTGTTGTGTCCCACATAGGGTATATCATAAATACATCTATCGCATCCACATGTTACTTTAAGATAACTCGTGTGGCCTTTCAACACAAGTAAGCTGCCAATATTCGAAGATTAGAAAATGGGAGTGACAACGGTGAGGTAGTCTTGACACAGAATCGTAAGGCAGTAATGAAAAGTGTGAAATTTGTTGCCGTTAGCTTTGGACTTTTCTTAGCTTTCACTTCGCCATTATTACTTATTCCAGTAATTATCATTTTTTTGGTAGCGAAATCCTTTTATATGTGTATATTCTTAAAGGGATAATGTATCTTCTGAACTCATTACTGAACTTTTTTTAAAATTTACGCCTTTATGAGGAAAGAATTTACAAAGTCTTTGAGGTCGACAATTATGAATGCTCTACAGCGTTGTAACATGATATGATAAAACAAATTGGTACAGTTTTCAACGATCCTCAATAACACCTTCCCATGGGTAGGTAGAGCCAATTAACTTGTGTGAAATTCATCTAGAGGAAGCAAACCCTACATAAAATCATGCCGACGTCGGACACACTTAGAGATACATAACTTGGTGTGACGCATCTCCCTAGACAAAGGAACAAGAATGAAGAAGTATGTTTTTTTCTTTAAAATGTGTTCATCGTGTATTTTTTTGTTCTGGAATGGTGTAGTAAGCATTCTTTTCACTCACTCAATTATTAATTCATTATGCATTCATTCACAAATTATGATTAGAAAGGTACAGACATGCACACTACAGTCAGAGTGGCAGACTCTCATTCAAAGATCCAAAATAGAGAGGTTCTGTTGGATATTTTTTTCCACTAGGACACTGATGTGGTGGGAATCGAGCTGGCTGACAGATTGACCGGGGTGCACAGCTGGCTGGGGTATTGTTGCATGAAAAGACAGATGTGATTGGGGCCCTTTAGAGTAGTGTTTATGGTGAACAGCTAGATCACCAAGGTTTGGAGATAATGGTGCTGCAGGGAGTGACCACGGAATCTGACCGACATTCATGAATCTGAGGGAATGTCAGACGGGCACATATTCAAAACTCCTGCTGGTACCATTAGTATTAGAACTCTTCGCTTGCTGTTGCAGATGACGATGAAGCACGTATAGCAATGGCTCGGGTACTGCGATGTCGGTTCTTAACTCAAATCAACTCAACTCAAATTCTTCTTAATGTATGTTGCTACTGTTTCTGCTGCTGCTCCTCCTCTTCACGTTCATATTATTCCTCTTGTTCTGCTTCATCTTACTTTCACTATGCTCCCATTTCCATGATCCTATTTCAGTGCTCCCATTCTCATATTTTCATGCTCCAGTTTCCATGCTCCTATTTCAATGCTCCCATTTTCATATCTCAATGCTCCCACTTCCATGGTCCTATTTCCATGCTGATGCACTGATGAATGTTATAATGATTTAGATAAAGTCTTCAAGAAATGCAAGAATTCTGAAGTAATTATCATAATGGGTGACTTGAATGCCAAAGTTGGAAATCAACAGGACGGATGCATAGTAGGCAAGTATGGACTAGGGGAACACAATGAAAGAGGTTGCAAACTAGTTCAGTAGGCAAAAGCGCAAGCTTTGATTATTGGAAACATCTGGTTTCAACAGCACCCAAGGAGATTATGGACATGGAGGAGTCCTGATTATAAGATCAGAAATAAGACTGATTACATCCTCATCAACAGAAGATTTCAAAATGCCTTAAAAGTCGCAAAAACTATACGAAGCGCAGACTGCTACAACGACCATAAATTAATCTTAAGCAAGTTACATATAAAATTAAAGAAAGTCGCATATTCACTAAGAAATACAAAACTTGATCTACAAGCACTGAAGAGTGAGGTAATAAAAGATAAATTCAACGTAGTGGTAAAGAACATATTCGATGCATTGTCCAATATGGAAATATTATTTCAAGACGTCAGTGACCAATGGGAAATATTAAAGAAATCAGTCAACCAAGCTGCAGAAGCAACCATCACAAAATTAAAGATAATAGGGTGCTAGAATTGGATGTTGGAAGACATCTTAAAACTCATGAAAGCAAGAAGAAATAACAAACATAACAAGGAAAAATGGTTCCAAAAAAAAATGGTTCTAAATTGCTGTATGTAGCCGGGGCGCAGTGTTGGGGTGAGCGCCCAACATTGCTTAAATACCCCAATGGCTCGTGAATACATAACCTCTGCAGCAAAAGTCCAACTTCTGGCCTTCACGTGGCGGAACTGTTTTAACTAACAGGAGAAGGGGCGACGGCGAATATCTGGCGCCGGAAAATAACCAGTGTGCTCTAGATGTGTATACACATACATGCATGTGCAGACACGTGTGTGCGTGTTTACACATCTAAACTCGAGTGAGACCACAGTCTGCTCCAGCAAAGGAAAGGTGCTGAAGACGGAGGCAACCAGCCAGGAGGGCGCACCACAGAAATCAGGATGCCACGCAATTACGCAAAATGGAATATGTCGACTGCTGCTAAACGTTATGGTGCTCGCCCTGCTTTGGACCCCCAGGCAGGTGCAGTGCCGGGCCCTATGTCTCGAAAGGGTCCAACCCCAACTACTGGAGGTCCTTCTCAGATGTCCTGTGGAGCCAGGGGACATGAGAATAGAACAGCTGGCCATACTAAACTAAGACTTAAAATAATGCACTGGAATGCGGAGGGAGTCAGCAACAAAAAAGTAGAATTAGAAAACATCCTGGACAAAGAAAAAGTAAGCATATATTGCTTGCAAGAAACTCACCTCAACGAAAATATAGCCTTCAAAATCAGAGGCTACCAGTGTTACCGATCTGACCGAAAGGACAGGCGAAAAGGTGGGATACTTACCCTTGTAAAAAATAGCATCACTGCTTCCCAAATCGAAGTCTATATGGAAGGGGCTGAGTATCAGACACTTAAACTTAAAACAGGCTATACAGACCTACATCTGATCAATTACTACTGTCCAAGTGACCGTCCACAGGCACTGGACACACTACCATTAACAGAAAAACTGATTGTGTGCGGCGATTTCAACAGCCACTCGCAGAGTTGGGGCTATGATCACATGGACCAGAGAGGAGAGAGACTGGAAGACTGGCAGGATGAGAATAGATTCATCTTGGTTAACAAGCCCACCGACCCACATACTTTCTACTCGAGATCATGGCACTCTACAACTACACCTGACCTGGCTTTTCATTCACCAGACCTGGAGTGGAACATTACACGAATTGTTGGGAAACAACTAGGTGGCAGTGACCATCGACCAGTCTTTCTAACTGTAAAAAATGAGCTTGTAAGTGAAAGCAGCACCCTCTCGAGGTGGAACTACAAGAAAGCAGACTGGGCAGTGTACAAGCATCGCACAAGCATACTGGTTAGAAACCTGAACACTGAGAAAGACATAAATAAAGTAGTTGAAGAGTTTGGGAAATGCATACTACAGGCAGCGCGAGAAACAGTACCAAGAGGAGCCCGTAAACAATATAACCCCTACTGGAGTAGTGAACTGGAACAGTTGCATAATGTTGTGGAAGTATGTAGAAAGCAAGCAGAGGCCACACCCAGCCAAGAGCACCACAATAAATTCCAGCATGCAAAAGCCAAATTTCAAAGGGCCAAGCTGCAGTCTAGACGGAAAAGCTGGCAGGAGAAAACAGAGTCTCTGAACTTTGAAAGAGACACAAGGAAATTGTGGAAGCTAATAAAACAACTTAACGATGAGGGCACAGGGAGAAACTTAAAAATTGCACTACATAAAGATGGAAACATCTTAACAAGAAAGCAAGCAGCTGACCATTTTGCGGACTCATTCGCACAAGATAACAATATCAAAATCAGTCCAGAGAAACAAGAAGAGATTCAAGAGAAACGGCAACATACAGGACAGAAGGAAATAGTACATGAGGTTCTGGAGGCACCCATCACAATCAGCGAACTGGAGCTAGCCATATCAAAACTGAAAATGAGAAAGTCACCAGGATCTGATGGTATTTCCCATGGAATGATCAGGAACCTAGGAACAGAGGCCAAAGCAAAGCCGTTGCAGATCTTCAATAACAGTTGGACCTTAGGCAGTGTTCCACAAGCCTGGAGAGAAGCAATCATGATACCCCTCCTATAATCAGGGAAAGATAGTTCCATTGCCTCTAGCTACAGACCAATTAGCCTCACCAGCTGTCTCTGCAAAACACTGGAGCGCATCATCAATCACAGACTGCAGTGGTACATTGAAAGTAAAAACATCCTTGTGCCACAGCAGGCTGGCTTTAGGCAGTGCTACTCTACGGAAGATCAGACAACCTACCTCTCTCAAGAAATTGAGGATGCATTCCAAGAGAAGAAGCTGGTGCTTGCGGCATGGATAGATTTGAAGAAAGCCTTTGACAAAGTCTGGAAAGAAGGTCTGATGAATAAACTGAGAAACTGCAAAGTCAATGGAAGAATGTACAAATGGGTGAAAGCATACTTGCACAACAGAAGAGCTCGAGTACAGATAGACGGACTAAAGAGCAAGAAAGTACTACTGCGTCACGGAGTTCCCCAGGGCGGAGTATTGTCCCCCACACTCTTTCTAACCTTCATCAATGATCTCGTTGCTAATCTACCGCATGGAATTAAAGCCGCAATGTATGCCGATGACATGGTTCTATGGAGCACAAATGAACATGCATCAGTGGCCACCAGATTACTACAAAGAGCTGTAGATACATTTGTTGCAAGGGCAAATAGATGGTGTGTCAGCATAAACACTGACAAGTGCAGCACCACCCTATTTACCCTCTCTCCAAAACAAAAGGCAGGGACCATCCAGATAAATGGAACACCCCTACGAGAAGATAAAGAACCAAAAGCTAAGTGGAACCACATGGGGAGCCAGTGGGAAAATACTTAGCAAAGTTTATCAACAGAGCATACGACCACCCCTGGAATACGGGTCAACTGCATGGTGTTTGGCAGCAAAAACCACACTACAAGAGCTGGACAAAGTGCAAAATCAAGCACTTAGAGTCACCACAGGAGGGATGAGATCAACCCCTTTAGTGGAAATGGAGAAGATGGGGAGGACACAAGCACTGAGTGAGCGTAGAGATACGAAAACGCTAATACAAGCAGAAAAGTTCCTCAGCTTGCCAGGCCACCCTATGAAGAACAGATTTGAAAACCTAGCTATGGGGCGGTTGAAAAGAAGTAGTTTTATTCACCAGGCCAAACGACTCTGCAGAGAAACCACCGATCTGCCCACAGTTGGTATCCCCCTAACAACTATTCCAGAGTGAACTCCATGGAAAGATGAGCATAGACTATCATTACAAATCCAGACAAAAGTGAGAGGAATATTTGACAAGGAAGATCAGAACAGTGTGCAGCGCAGAACAGCCACTCTCAGCTTCCTTGATGAAGAATACCCACAGGATCTCTGGATCCGAGTCTACACAGATGGGTCAGCACAAAATGTTGTTCGAAATGGAGGAGCGGGAGTGTATATAGAATACCCAAATAATACCAGGGACACAGCTAGAGTACCGACAGGAAAGTACTGCCATAACTACGATGCTGAAATTGAGGCAATCAAGATAGCAACAGAGAAATTACTAAATACCAGCAATGGTACACAACCTGTGGTGCTATTGACAGATGCAAAATCAGTACTCGAGGCGCTCCTGTCTGGGAAATTGCCAGTACTAAGGACACTACTTTCTGAACTTAGCAGTCAGCATAAGGTCACCATACAGTGGATACCATCCCACTGTGGAGTACCCGGGAACGACAGAGCTGATCAATTGGCTAAGGAAGGAGCCAAAGAAGAACAGCCTGATGTGCCTGTAACATACCACCAAAAGAAAAGAATGATCAAATCAGTCAGAAAGCCACCAAAACCTGCTCAAGATGACTACCACATTATGGATAGACCAGAACAAGTCATTATTCTGCGCCTCAGAACAGGGCACAATAGATTACGCAACCACATGTATACAAAATTCAAGATTGGTGAAACAGCCATGTGTACATGTGGATTGGCGTCGCAGACAGCAGAGCACATACTCCAAGACTGCCCAAAATATAACATATCTAGGCAAACCTTCTGGCCTAGAGAGACGACAGTGGAAGATAAACTCTATGCACCGCTGTGTGAACTGAAAAAGACAGTTCAATTCATACAAGAGACAGCACTGCAGTTACAGACATATTTCAAGCGAACGAAAGAAGAAGAAGACAAGGAAAAATATGAAGAGATTCACAGAAAAATTAGGAAACTATGCAAAGAGGCAAAAGAAACATGGCTTGAGGAAAATTGCAAGGAAATAGAACACCAACACAACACCCGGAATACCAAATTAATGCACACAAGAATTAATATCACTAACAAAAGAACACACACATCAATGGGTTGCCTAAAAACCAAAGATGGCAAAATCATAATAGAAAAAGATCAGATTTTACAAAAAAGGTCAGATTATGTGAAAGATCTTTATGATGATACATGAGAAGAACAATATGTTCATCGGAATAATAATGAAGGACCATCAATTTTGAAGATAGAAGTTCAGAATGCTATTAACCATATGAAAACTGGCAAGACCCCGGGTACAGATAACATCACAGTAGAAATGATCAATGCCTTAGAAGAATATATAATAGACCAAGTCACCAGACTACTGAACGCAATATACGATACTGGGATATACCTCCTGAATTCAATCAATCAATCATGTGCCATGCCGGAAAGCGTTGGTGATCATGACTCGCCATTTCACTCGATCACCAGAGTCGTGGATCAGCTCGGTGTTCCTTACTCGTCCATGCCATGTGGCCAAGCCATCCAGGTATTTTCCTCTCGGTCTTCCTCTTTTTCTGTTCCCTCGATCTTGCCAGCTTTCAATAAGTTCTCCAATCCATTTCTTCTCATAACATGTCCAAAAAATGTTGACTGTATTCGTCTAATTTCTCTAATCATTCTACGATTTTCATTTGGTCTCCTGTAGTACTTGGTCATTGGTTTTTCTATCTGTCCATGGTACTCTTTACCTCCTGAATTATGCAATTCTATATTTATTGCAATCCCGAAGAAATCGGTAGCCATGGAATATGATCAACATAGAACAATTAGTATAATGAGCCACATCACGAAGATTCTGCTAAGAATTATCATGCAAAGAGTTAGGAAGAAAATACAACCTGTAATAGAAGAAGAACTATGTGGGTTTGTAGAAGGCAAGGGCACAGTAAATGCTGTGTATATACTGAGAACAGTAAATTAGCGTTCTATAGAAGTAAAAACAAAGATCTATATCTTTGCTTTATTGACTACACAAAGGCTTTCGATAAAGTGAGACATGTCGACATTATAAGGATGCTTGAAGATCTACAAATTGATGGAAAAGACCTTAGACTTGTAAAAAATACATATATTGGAAACAACAAGCTGCCATCATAATTTATAACGATGTAGGTCAATATCAACCTATTAAAAGAGGTGTGAGACGGGGATGTGTAATGTCTCCAGATCTTTTTTCCCTATACAGTGAAAATATATTCAGGAATATAGAAGATATGGAAGGAATCAACACTGGGGGAAGATACATCTTTTGCAAGATGAAAAACATACTGACCAATAAAATGATATCAAATGAAACGAGAAAAAGAGTGTTGCGGTGCTACATAGAACCTATGAATGAATCACTGAAAAACGAGAAGTAGATTGTGAGCTTTACCAAAGCACGATTACCTCCCTCCCCCCCCCCCCAAAAAAAAAAAATGGACGTTGCGGCCAAAGCCTTCGTCAGCACAGAACAAGAAACAAAAGTTAGACTAACAAATTCACGAATACACTACATGAAAGTATTAATTTCACTTATCTGTGTCCTAGCTTGAACGGCTATCCGTCGATGGAATAAACCGGATGTCGTGGTTAACGGGTTCAACTGATTAAAGATCAGTACAGCCAGAAGCTCGGTGATTGGCTAAGCCAACAGGCGAGGGAACCCGCGCTTGGGGGGATGGGGGTGCGCCCATGAGAGCGAATGAAAAAATATGGATATGTAGAGCACTGTAGCTGACTCTGTGGCGATGTAACGGATGCAGTTCGCAATTCCGCACGCCAAGCTCGAAACGCTGCTGTGGGCGATCTGGATACAGACCAACAAGCGTTATTCAGAAGGCAATGAGAAGCGACCGCATGTAATCTAACCGGGAAGTCACAGAAGGCAAAGATAATGCTGGTGTTCACTACTACGTCCTGTGAAGGACATGCGCTGAACGCAGTTAAGGGTCAGAGACTGATAAGAGGGAAATCATGGATGGCTCAGGCGGAGGATACGATCAGCCAGGTGTGCATCTTGGAAAACATTAGGTTAGGAGGGGAGTGCGTCAGAGTGCCAGCGAAGCAGTCAGACTTGTGCAGAGTTATAATCACATTAAGACGGAATTGCAGGGAGTGGCCAGCAGGGGCCACGGAAGTGGAAATCCAGCAACTAATTCAGGATAATGATCGCCCTGGTGATGTGATTATCTACACAGATTGTTCGGTGCTGAGAGGTAGGAGAAGTGCCTGGGGATTCTTAGCAAAAGTTAATGGTCGATGTTTGGTGCAGGAGAGCCTGGCGTATGATACCACAACATCTAGCTTAAAAATGGAGGTGGAGGCGGTCAGTGCAGCATTCCGCTGGATGGAAACAACAATACATACACACATCGTGATTGTAACTGACTCAGAAAGCATGCTGAGGAGGGTGAGGACAGGCAGGCTTCGTGTAGAGTGTCTTGCTTCGCTTCAGATGTCAGGGATGGCAAGCATCACCTTGATCTTTTCTCCGGGGCATGCTGGCGTGACGGGGAATGAACAGGCGGACAGATTGGCTGGCTCGGCTTGGTGGAGTATTGATGCATGACAAGGCAGACGTGGTTGGGGCCTTGTGGGAGCACGTGTACACCTCGGAAGAGCAAATGGATCACCATATTCTAGCAAGGATGAGGCAGCGAGGAGTGACTAGGGGATCTGGCAGATACTCGACGCTCAGAGGAAAGGTGAGAGGGACATATAAAAAGATTGCTACTGGAATTATTGGTGTTGGATCTCTTCGCTGGCTGCTGAGGATTGGGACGGAGCGCTTATGGAAATGCCATGAATGCTGTGATGTCGGTTCCTAAATCAATCAATCAATAAATCAGTCAGTTCATTCCGACCACAAACATGGCGATATGCTATGCACGGCGTTTTCCCTAGACCAAGGACTGATTGTCTCACTGTTTGTAAGTAGGAACTGTGATATCATAGAGACGATTATTTAGAAACATGATTCTTTCATGACGACAGGTCGATGCATGGAATTTGTATATTTTGACAGCAGCTGGTCACATGCAGCACACGATAACGGTCATAGACCGGCTGTGTGTGAGAACCACGTTGCGATGCTGTTGGCCATTAAAGTTTATGTCTCGTCCTAGGACGCAAAGTTTTTCAGTTGTTTCTCCATATATGATCGTCATAAACTGTCACGATGTTTACTAGAGCCAGTAGAATCTTGGTAGACGTGGGGACATTCGTCAGGTGACTAGAACTCGATGAAGAACGCCTGAGAAACAACGAAGAATTACCAACAAAGAGAATTAACAGTTTTCAGAAGGTGAGTGAACTGAGTACAAGTAACAACGTATATTGAACTGTGATATAATTTTTTTTTTTTATTCCGCGAACGATATCACACAAAGATGAATAGATGCATCATCTTGAATGACATTTATGAAGGACAGGATGGTAATCAAAATGGAAGGTGGCTGCAGAATCAAGTATCAGAATCCAGCTCTCGACCAGATTCATTTTCCGTGCTGTTATTTGTGCAGGTTGCTACAAACACAGTATTATTACAAAATTATGGTAGGTGACTACAGAATTAAGTAATATAATCCAGCTCTCGAACAGATTCATATCTCGAGCTGTTATTTGTGCAGGTTGCTACAAAACAATATTATTACAAAAATATAGCAGTCAGCTGCCAATCTAATATAGTATCTGTGGAGGGCCGTGTCCAAGTGCTTAATGTACTACAGTGCCCTCATAATATAAACTAATCAGCGAATCACCATTCGAATAATTATTCCAGACGTCAGATTCTTTATCCATCAGGTGCAGTAGTAATCAGTGTTAAAGTCAACCCGCTTTTGAGGAGCAGCACTTTCACAAGCAGCCAAGTAGATCCTGAAGCCTATTGTCGTACTGAAGCCCTCTATATGAATTAAGTGGAGCCAGCCATCAGGAAGGAGTCACCAGGGACACCAGGACTGGATACGAACAAGTTTAGTTGTTTAATGTTGACTTGTGTAGTGTCTTGTTCAGTAATCCAGAGTTGTCAGGAACCCTTCCATCGCTCTGTTTACTCATCCCCATCATTAGCGGGAGGTGTGTGGGTTACCTTTGTGTTAATTAACAATTACACACTAAGGTGCGTTCTGATCCTTTGGCAGTCGAAATTGATTTTTATTAATTTCGGTAAATTTTCGACAACTAATGAAAACTCTGTAAACTTGTTCATTATATGCTGTTCTTTCACGCCATTAATGTTCCTACTAATCGTAACTGTTGTGTCTACAAGTGTCTACGTCACGTTTAGCTAAATTTCTGATAGGTCTTAAAGGTTGTCCTGTAGCGTTATTCTTGTCGAATAGCATCACATAAGGTCCAGCACACCACCGGCTTCGCAAAAACACCACCAGAAGCTACGAGGAGAAGAAACGCTCTGACAAAGAACATCTCCTGTCATAGAGTATCCCAGTCTTTAATAACAGAGATACTATAGCACCAGAAACATTTTGTGCAGGTAGTATCTACAATTAGTATACATTGATGTCAATTAACAGCAATATTGACACATTTATAATAAACAAGTGTACAACAACAACTGTGTCTACATTATGAGACTTTGTGGCATTAGATGAGAAATGTGGCATGGTGGGTCCGGAACTAATAGCCTGGGTCGAGAAAAAAGTTTCTCATGTCCAGGCACAGAAGCGAGAATATAGAGCAGCAGCTAGAGAAGCTAGAGAACTAGAGAAAGAGAAGATAGCTTCTCTAGAGAAACGGAAAGAGAAAGAAATGGAACTAGAGAAATAGAAAATGGAGAAAGAAATGCAACTAGACAGGGGGGGGGGGGCGAGCTCTCTGAGAAAAAATACTAGCATTTGAAAAACACAAGCTGGCAGCCGATTAACATATGAAGGACAAGGAAGTAGAAGGGAATATAAGGTAAAGATGTTAGAGATGGAAAAAAATAAGCAGAGGTCGCAAAGAATAAGTTGGCATGCAAAACCATCACCCCATGATGAGATATCAGAGAATTGTTAGAAATATTTCGCAAGGTGATTCTATATCTGCATAGGTGACCAATTACTAGGTCCTCGTGAAGCAATAAAAGGTGCCGCCAGAAAGAATGGGCATTCTTATGTCATTAGCACCTTGCCCTGGAGTCTTTAAAGGTGGTAGAGGTAATCCCAGAGCACCGACGAACAGACTAACAATACATAAAGGAAAGAGTATTGGCACATTTTTCAATAGACCAAGCAAGACTCCGCTCAGCTTATAAGGCGCTTCCACCGAAGGCGAACCAAACCTTCTTGGATTTTGTATCCGAAACGTCACTGTTTGATAAGTGGCTTAAATCAGCAGATGTATGTAATGACTTTAACAAACTGTGAGATCTAATGCTTAAAGATAAATTATTATCTGCAGTGCCAGACACCATGGCAATATTTGTTATAGAAAATAAGTGCTCATCATATTCTGAGATGGAGTCCAGAGGAGAAGCGTATTGTAACGCATACAAAGATATTTTTCGGAAGGGACTCAACCAGGGCTAGTAATAAGGGCAGCAGCCAGATTGTATGATAAAAAATATAACAACACCTCAAATAGATACCAACAGTATAACTACCATAGCAGATGCAGACGACCTTATCAATATAGACCAGGTTAGCAACGACCATCTATCACAACAAAAAGAGGTATGATGACTGACTGCAAATACTGTAAACGATAACATGGGTCGCAAGGAATTTGCGACAGAAATCCTAATTATGATTCTTACAACAAAAATAAATCTTTAATAATGATCAACACATATTGAGATGACTCCAGATAGATCAACCCAGAAATTTAATACAACATGTACTTATTTAGTTGTGCAGACACTGTCCAAATCTGTGCAATCAAGCATAAACTGTAAATTTAAAAATACGAACACATCTTCAGAACTGCTAAGGAAAGTTCAACCAAGCAATATTTTACTTCTACAAGATTAAGAGTTTGATATTCCAGGCAAAGATAACATCCTAGCAGACCTTTTAAGTAGACTGTAACTAAACACTAAGGATAAAATGTCATTACAACACCCTACAAGATCATCTACAAATCATCTAAGACGTTATACCTCATAAATGGGTGCTTGAACGGTTACAAGCACTCTGAATTGCTGATCAAGATATTTGCAAACCACATGGAAACAGCTTAAGATTGGTTTACTGTTAATAATTGTATCATATTTGATTGATTGTTCATATGTACATAGATATACATACAAATATATTGTTATTCCCAGATAGCAATAGTATGTGAGAAGCGGAGTGGAAAGAAAGAATGAAGCTTACAATTAATTTACCAACGCCTTTGAGGGATTGAATCAACGACATAGAAGAGAAGTCCCTATACCTAAAGGAGTTCCGGTAACAAACGTCGAGTTGATACAAGACGTAATTACACGCCACATGTAGATATCCAAGAGAAAGAATCTGCAATAAATTACGTATTAGTAAAGTATCTTTGTCATCACAAATAAAAATTCACTCATCAGTTCATTCATCATTATCACAACATATCTGTGTATTGTTAGATGCAATGTACATCACTTAAGTTTACCAGCACTATAACTACATTATATAAATTATCATGCAAAGGTTCAACACTCTAAGCGGCCTTCACCATAACATCAAGAGAGGCCGTGGTAAACAGAACACATATAATAGTCAGATCATAACACAAAACGCCAAGACAGAATAAGAAAGAAGAGGGAACACATTCGAAGATAATAACAACAAAATAATAGAATGAGCAAACTAGAGAAGAGGTGAAGAAAGAGATGGTCAAACTCCAGCATACCACATAAAGTAGATAATGAAAGAAATAACATATGAAAGAATGTGGAAGTAAATATATGTGTGAGCAACCTCTCTATGTCAAAGTACTTTACATATCACACGTAATCGAATTGCATAAGTGATCATTTATTTCAATGTACATGTATTGTAATTTATAAAATATCAATGCATTGTGTTAACATTATTATACATTAATGTAAATTGGTATCAATATTAATCAGAGAGCAAGAAGAAACATAAACTAAGTGAAAGTATAAAGTATATGAGAATGACAGTATGAATGCAAAGAGTGTACAGTGAATATATGAGTGTATAAATGAAAATGGATAAATGATTAGTAAGAATCATGAGCGAGAGTGAATAAGAATACAGATATAACCTGAATGGGATGGAGGAATGACAGAGAGAGAAAAACAAAACATCTCACAAAATACAACACTCATGAACAGTAAACTAGAGCAAGATATGCCAAGGCAACGAAGGCCAAGAAAAAACCACTGAAAAAGATTCTAGTAACAAGATAGTTCACTATAAACGAAAGCAAAGTCAAAGCATATAAGATTCAACAATAAGGTCAAAGATAATACATCACCGTCAATGGTAAGTCAAGAGCGAATCACATACCAAGGAGATGACAGTGAAAGTCAGATTTCGTTAACACACACACACACACACACACACACACACACACACACACACATACCTTACCCAGAGCGTTAGGGCTCGGGAAAGGGTAAGACGCTCATGTAAAATGCATGAATGAAGGGATATTGGGGATATCTAGAGTGACAATGGATCCCAGGTCAGGCTAGATCCCTGTCTTCTTAACTAAAAAGGAGGCTGAGGCTACACGTCGTCTAAGGTAGAATACGGGATAGCGTGTCCGACATATAATATAACATAATATCATTTTTTGTTGGTGATGTTGTTTCATAAGTCGACTTATCACAAGTCAAATTAAACGACATGAGTGAATAAGCTCTATTATAAAGCCGAATACGGACAGATATGTGCGACCATAGATGACTCAGATTACTAGACTGGTGTGTACGACCATTTAGAACGCATATCTACTGATAGATATGTGAGACAACTTTCGACTCATGTCAAGAAGTATAAGACCTAGGAAAGACATAAAAATGTTTGCAACATTTTAAAAGTGAGGGTGGGGGGTGTCATATTGCCATGAGACTCAAGTACATAAAAAAGCAGGTTCACCAGACTTAGAACCAAAGATGAGACGTATTCACGGAAAAGATCGGGAAACATTAGAAAGACGATAAATCAAGGGAAACAACGTTCGGGGCCAGTAGGCGGAGCTAGTCGAGGTCATGTGACACGGTATCAGGTGACACGAAGGCGGTTTTTTGCAGAATGTCGTTCTCATTGCGTCGAGTCGAAAACCCTCTTGATCTCTTGCCGTTTCTTCTTCCTCATGCAAGCTCATACCAACAGTTCAGCATACAAGTAACACAAATCCAGGGATACAAATGCAACTGTCTTTGATTCTGTTTCATGTCAAACATACATGTTATCTTGCTATGTAGTGCACATTATATCTCCAACTGTTGATTATTTGTGGTTTAGTAACCGTCTAGAACTGATTGTCACGATTAAAACATAGAATTATCTAGAAGTGATTGTTGTAGTATATTAAAACATCCTCATAATTACCTAATATTAACGCTTTAAAAATTCAACTACCTGATAGTTACTGTTTAAGCACCTTACTTTTGGGGGAAGAAAACAGAGCTAAACTAACCCGTATGGCAGCCAAATTTATTTGGCCTTAGTTTAAGATCTGGGTCGGGTGATTGTTAAAATACCTGGCAAGACCGCGCTTGATTTTAAAACAAAGGGATTAGTAGGCCATTTTGGTCAGCGAACACAAAGGGAACACACGTTAAGCCTCCACCATGATGGGGAGGGCAGTTTAGCCCGAAAATATATCACTCTCTGGAGAATTTAGTATGTTAAATATACATTAATAATATGTATTCATGTATTTTGATAAGGTACATATACCATTGGGTTAATATAAGATTTACTAAGCTGTTAAATCAATTATTCTTGTAAACAAGTGCTCAGCGATTGTTTTCTCCAAAGCAGCCATGCTGTACCACGCTGTCATCTTCCTATTCTATACAGTTTCAAATTTCTATGTTTAAATATCTTCTGTGCATTGTGAAACATATCACTATCAATGCCTATAAATCTGTAAAATATCATCTGTGTGTAGATTCACTGTTAAGGACATTTCATGAAACTTTCTCTCCACGTGGAAGCATAATCCTGATAACACATCTTATGGACTTTAGTTCATGTTGGAGAAATTGTTTTGCTAATTGCTAATATGGAACTCGAGCTATCGTGCCAAATTTTGGTACAGTCTTCTTGTTAACATATTAGTAACCACACAATATGTATGATGACATGTAATCATTTCATAAATATTGCTAGGGAAATGCCATGTGAGATGAATATAATCTCAAGAAAGAAAGAAGATGCATGATATAATTGAATGTTCTGATAGGATGCGCCTTCAATCCGCTTTACCTCACTGTGGTGTTTCTCCACGTGGAAGCATAATCATGATAACAATCCGGTTTACCTCACTGTGGTGTTTCTCCACGTGGAAGCATAATCCTGATAACATATCTTATGGACTTTAGTTCATGTTGGAGAAATTGTTTTGCTAACTGCTAATATATATATATATATATATATATATATATATATATATATATATATATATATATATATATATATATATATATATATATATATATATATATATATATATATATTCTGTCATGATGTTACTTTTGCTGTTGGGAATATTCATGTCAATGTTACCGCAGTAGCAGACACGAGTTATGATGATGAGTTAAGAAGCCTTGTGTATGTCAGTACCACAAGAAGATAATTTTGAATGGTATGGATGGCCTGCGGCCTATAGTTTACAGCTGTGGAAAGGAGACGGGGAATTATGAGACAAAAGGACTATGGCTCAGAAATCCTTGTCAGGTTATGACAGATATAACATCAAGATGGATTGAAAGGTTAGGAGGACTCATATTCAGCAGGAATACCCAGTAACAACATCAGAATAGAACATTGAGTGAGAAGATACCTTACTCACAATAAGAGTTAAAATAGCTCAACATCAAGCGACGAGGGACAAGGGACACATTGCAAATACTCTCCTGTCTCCTTCCCCTTTTTTGTTTGTAATTGTGTTGTGAAAATGTTAACATAACACAGTGGATTAATGCGTGGGTTGTATTCTTTGTAATTTCCAGCTCTATAAAGTAGCAGGTGGTGGATTTTGGAAGTATCACAGAACTGGATCCTTGGTTATCAGCCAGTAGGAAGTGATAAATGGAAACCTGTCCTAAACATAGTCTGGATCTAGAAAATATAAAGGTTGACTGCTGCACTTATTAGCTGCCATAGCAAGCAAAGGACATTTTCGAAGAAGCATGACAACATTGGTGATGAAGTACTACTTCAGTAGGAATATCCAGGACGGACTTCAGTATCTAAAAATCTATCAAGATAAAGATCTAAAGAGTAACCGACTACAGTGTATCGTCTGCTTTACTTCTGAGAGGTACCGCCTGAAGCATCATCAATCAGCGAAGTCAATGAAACTATGGGATATTCCCAGTTTCATATTCAGCAATGAATAATCTTTCGACAAAAGTCTCACAGTGGCAAGATCAACACCATGTTCTAGATTATAACACCAATGGGAATACACTGAAATACACCATGACAACAAATCATCCACATCAGATCATAGACCTGAAGACCAACTGAAACCCCCTGAAAGAAGCCAGATCCACTCGAGATCTCAGACCTAAACACCATCAAGAAGGCCATATGAAAGAAGCTAGCGGAGTAAATGCCTCTACGCATGCAACAAAAAGAATCATCTGATTGTTTGCGACTCCCAGTTGTGTGTATTGGAATTAATATTCTTCAGTTCCACGCCTTCAGCAGACCAACCCTGGACATAGTTCCAGATGAAACTAATGAATGACTCAGTATTTTATGTCCTACACTGAAATGGAAATACTGAATCAGAACTCTACGCTGATTCTATGTCGGCCTGATTGCCCCATCACCAAGTGTTGGATGGCTTATCAACATGAACCGGGAGTGTGAAAAAGCCTCTTGAACTAAACTGGGAAACGGATAACATAAACCGAGCTGTTGGACAGTCATCATCTTTTTCATCGATAAGATGATATAGGGAAGAACCGTGTGCGAGGACTCAAGTTGCATCCTCCTGAAAGCATGACAGACTTAGGCACCAATTGCAATTTGACATAGAGCCCACTTACAACAGAGCATTCTTGAATTCAGCCCCATTGAGGGGATTATGTGCGTGTGTAATGTTTCTAATTCCGACTCTTATGGATTATAAAATATTCACCAGCCAACTTCAGTGGACGTAATGTAAGTAGAACATGACTGTGAGTACATTTATTTCTGTCCCCAGATAAATACGGACATCTGCGTCGCACTGGAGAAGAATAACCAACAGCAACACCTAAGGAAAAAGACTATAATTAAATAATTAGTTTAATTATTAGTTACCACTTATGCTTTCTATGTGGTTCTTTCATGCCATGGATGTGTAAGGTCAGTAGCTTTTTTCAATGAGGGTTATAACCCAATAGTGGGTGTTGTGTTGGTTGAATATTCTGACACCATCTCATTAATTTGTTTAAATATGAGAATTGTAAATGGTGTGAGAAACAATTGTTTTATATGTCTTGTTTTCCTGGACTTAGACCAATGTTTTGCTTTTATTTCTGTAAAAGAGGTCAAAGATGGTAGAACCAATTAGTGGCTGTTGTGCTGTTTGTAATAACATTGTTTTCTTGGGACAATGGGGTTATCCCATTTTAAGGAGTTTTTGATATTGAAAATCATTCCCATGCCCGTTCTGGAAATTCAGTGTGGTAATTACAATTATCTATATGTTACTGCAGATCTTGATTTAATGCCTGAACTGTTTGTCCAAATGTTGATGTTTGTTCAACAGTGGTTGTTATATATGCTGTAAACCATCAATGTCATCTAACACTATATACAAGTTAACATGGTGATAAGTGGGAATGGAGAAGTACGCATAGACACAGATATATAAAGGAGTGAAGTATTTTCCTCTTTGTGTGTGTGGTAGAATTCCATGATAACCTTGCATTCTAAAAGTGAAAGAGAATATAAAAAAAAATCCCCTAGACACATTTAACAAAATATTCTCATATATAAAAATCCACATCCCACAATTGTCATATTCACGTTTGTAACAGAACATTATCTAGCACTATTTGTCACGTTTAAAACAGATCATGTATCTAGAACTGAATGCCACATTTATGACAGAGCATGTACAGATCGCCTACAGTCTTCTCCAATGCGGAGGTAGATTTAAAGCACCTTGCCGTGTACATCAGAACGTTAGTAACTAAATTAGTGGGTAAAAATATGAAGAATCCCGTGCAGATCTGCTCTGGGATTCAATAAATGAAATTACATAAGAAAATAAATCAAAGAATAAAGCTTTTCATCTACCAACAAAAACTGTGAGTTCAAGCACACTAATGCTACCAATTGTGAATGAGGACATGACAAGACAATGTAGGCGACTGTGTGGCTTGCGAATTACAACTGATCAGAGGTTAGACACTATCAGTGGTAATAAGTTACGGGGAGAGTTAAGGGAGTAGACTTAGCTCTTCAACATTGCAATCATTGTTTGCACAATGTTTGCACCGTCAGAGTTTTAAGTGCGGCGTAACACATACAGTTAATGCTTTCTCAAATGAATTGGCAATGGCTAGCACGCTTGTCTTAGGGCCCGGTGTCCATGGGTTCGAATTCGTGTCTAGGCGGATTTATGAAACAAACCTGGCCCCTCAGCTCGACAGTGTCTAAAATCTATACCAGGAAATGTCTTGGGAAGTAACAGCGACTTCAGTAATATTGATTTAAAAATAAATTTACATCACAATTTTCAGCCGTTGTACTTACTACATATCAAAATGAAATAGTTCATGAATAACGGGAACATCACCTCGTACAAACAAAATGTGCTTCATGAAAGAATTTATGTTATCCGGCCTGCAGTATGCACGTGATTGTTGAATTATGGAAAATCAATTTTACACCAAACATTTTAATTATAACTAGAGAGGTACGTAAGCAGATATCACAGTATTTAGTCTGCTTTCTTGGTACATCACCATAGCGAATATATGGTGGATGCGTCGCTTGGAGTAGTTTAGGCATGTTTTCTTTCGGGACACAGCGTTGTAGTGTATAAATGGTGGGAGGGTTAGTCCGAGTATTTAGCAGTTGCAGGACAAAACTCTATCGTTAATACCTTGTGGAAGCATCAAATCGATTAGTAAGATATTTGTAGTTTCAGGACAAACTATGGTAATGTATCTGCAAGCGTTACTTGGAGTAATTAAAATTTTCAGGGTAAAACGCGATTGCTAATATGCGGTGAATAATAGTTGGAAGCTGTTACCTCGAGTAGTTAGATATGTGAATTTTCAGGACAACACACGAGTCTACATATGGTGAAAGAATTGTGTCTAATCGTTAGATATTTCAAGACACAACACACGTCTAAATCTTGAGGAAGCGTTATATCGAGCTGCTAGATGCGGTCTCTGTGGCTAAGGGCTTGCGAACGCGGTTTGTGAGCCCGTATACCCGGGTTCGAAACACGACGGTGCTGGTTTTATCGAAAAAGGTATAGGAGCCGGTCGTTCAGAAAGCAATCGAAAACTACTGAACGTAAAACTTGCCCAGGAATCACGAACAGCGAAAATGCTGGGGTTGACTGCTACGTCATGTGAAGGACATGCAACTTTTTTTTTTTTTTTGGAAGCGTGTACCTTCAGAACAAAACACTGTAATCAACATCTGGTAAGAAAGGTTCTTCGAGTAGTTAGAGATATTATTTGTTTGCCGTTAAATCGCGTTGATGCAGAACGTAGACCACACTTGTGATAATATTTACTACAGATACTGCTACGGTTGAGAGTGAGGGTTTGCTTTCCCCAGTGTCCCCCGCAACAGACAAACCATTATCCGACTTCGGCGGTAAATGTAATTGACGTCTGTAAGTCAAGGGCGAGAAGTCAACATGTGTAACTGACCAGTGGAAGGAACCCACTACGCTTCGTTCAACAGTGAACGCTTTAGTGTAATCTTTGAAAGGTCGCTGCCATGCCGACCTCGTAGACATATATATGATTTCAGGGCAACACTAGTCTATATCTGATAGAAGCGTCACCAAGAGTAGTTAGACAGCGCTGATAAAGCATATTATACAAGACTGTCTACAAGATGGAAGCACTATATATGACCAGCACTGATAACACAGTATATCAAACATAAATACTGTGACAATGACAGAATAAAACCCTCTACGTATTGTAAAGACATGTTTGCAACAGATTTTCTAATCGCCTTGGAAACAATCAGAGCTGAATATTCTTCTCATAACATCTGACGGCAATAAAGATATAAATAAACAGTACGCAGTCTGTGAGTTGTGAACTAACAATATCACAACATTTCAATATGGAAGAGAACTAGAAACAGCGTGCATCTCAATTGTCTTTGCCAAGGACATAACTTTAGTTAGCAGCTGTTCACATCACGTAGAAATTACATCTTCTAAGCAATACGTGTAATCAGTGTTTGTTCTATGAGTATAAGATGGATGAAAACACCACCTATGCATGTGTACATCATTTCACATTTGATGGTTTTCCCATTGGATTTATTTCAGCTCCACTAGGATTCTTTGTTATAACTCACAACTTACTTAGCATTATTATAATCCGCCGCAGTCCAAAACTCCAGACAAACGCTAACATTGTGATGACATCTATCGCTTGTGGTGATATATATTTATCTATTATTTATATTCTCAACGGAATTCTTTACTTGCCTGAGATTAGGAATCTGCAATGGAACAATGTTCTCATTGATGCATTTGCTTGCGGAGGAAGCTACTCTTCTTTACTATTGTCAGTCAGCCAAATGGGAATTATCGCAGTTGATCGCTATATCTACATCGCACACCCACTGTATTACATGGCGCATGTCACAAAGCGACGAGTGTGTACCATCATTGCCTGTTTCTGGCTTGTGACGCTTGTTTATAGCTTACTCCCACTATTCGTGTACAGAAACACATCGAACTACAACAGATGTTTGGTCATCAATCCCCCCATAGAATATGTAGCCGTCCCGGGAGTCCTGTACCAATTGGAAATCATATTAATATTTGTTTGCTATTTCAAAATAGCTCGTTTGGCATTTCAGCGTAAGAAATCCAGCCAAGCTAGACAACTGCGCCTAGACGGAGGCAGGTCAAAACGGAACACCTTCAATACAAGTAGGACAGCAGTGTGGAGAAGTGTGAAGTTTTTCGCGACAGTGTATGGCATATTTTTTGGGTGTACTTATCCAGGATTTTTAGCGGTTATCATCAGTAGTATCGACTCGATTCCATCGTATCTGTTCATGTTACTGATGTTCTTACTTTTGATGCATTCAACGTTTAATTTTGTGGCATTTCTAAACATGAACAATGATTTTCGTCAGGGCTTCAAACACACATTTGTAGAAATGGAACCCAAGTGTTTGAAAGCAAACAATACAAACGGAATTCAAGAATGATACTTCCAAGATGCACCAATGCCAAATGACGTCCTGGGGTAAAATTGAACACTGCAAAGAAACTGGTACAGAACAGCTCGTTATGAACATTCAACGTCAACTGGCAAGCTCGAGAAGCCAAAACTGAACTTGATAAATAAGTCCACTCCGTCAGACGTTAGCAGTTAGATCGTGCTTTATTTCTGCAGCACGCCGGCTTGGTACAATGTCTTGGCAAAAAAAAAATATAACAAATACTGGGCCTGTTCTGTCCATGCGGGACAGTATCACACTTACGAAGCGAACCGAGATCATGTCCAAAACCAGGTCCGCTAAAATGTACACACACTAACTTGGCCCGTCAACACGGCGATCTTCTCTCTATCCGATATCGTCTAAGTCTCCTTCTCGGCGTTTCTCTGATCTTGAGTTTCTGCATTCGTCTCGAAATTAAATCGTAGCTTAGATGAACGTTGTCTCCACACATCGACTCGTCCATTCCATGTAATGACTCCGCCACCAGTGCGATATAATGCCAGTACGTCGCCAGCCTATTGTCCTCAAATCCACATAGCTGCCGCTTCTGTCAAGCTCCCATGTCCGTCTGCTCTTGCTGTTGTTGACAATCTTTCGTGACGTTTTCGTCTTACCAAGTCAATCCCTAGTTTTCCACAAGATTTGGGTTATAGGATTCTCTGCTACTTCTGATTTGCCTCATTACGTCACACCTGTTACTTGGCAACCAATAACATTAGATATGCAGATGATACAGTCTTGGTTACACACAGTGAACTGAACCTGCAACATTTAGTAGATGCTATTGTTGCTTACAGTGAAAAACTAGGGTTACAATTAAATTGTAAGAAGATACAGATTATGGTCGTCACTGGTAAGAAGGAAATACAGCAATGTAATATACAAGTAAATGGGCATATTCTTAAACAAGTGAATGGGTACAGTTATCTCGGAACAGTCATAACATCTGATGGAAGATGCGTTGAAGAGATTAGCACAAGAATTGCCATTGCGAAGATAGCCTTTTGCAAGATGAAAAACATACTGACCAATAAAACTATATCATCTGAAACGAGAAAAAGAGTGTTGAAATGCTACATAACCTGTAATTGTGTATGGTTGTGAAGATTGGACAATGAGCAGACAAACTGAAAAACATCTGATGGCTGTGGAAATATTGTTTCTGAGGAAAATGCAAAGAATACCCTGGACAGAGAGAAAAACAAATGAACAAGTTCTACAAGAAACAAATGAAGATCGTAAACTGATTAGAGACATTAGACTTAGTCTTTCCTCTTGAGCCTAAGGCGATAGGGTAGTAGTCATGGCTCTCCATGTCCGGCGGTTCGCTGCTACCTGTTGTAGATCCTGGATGTTCACTTGGCCGTTGAATGAGCCTTCTCTGATGGTGGTTCTACGCATTCTAAGTCCTTAGACTTAGACAGTAAAAATTATGTGGACATGTTATGAGAAGAAATAAATTGGAGAACTTAGTGACAACTGGCAAGATCAAAGGGAACAGACCAAGGGGAAGACCGAGAAGTAAATACCTGGATGGCTTGGCCACGTAGCATGGTCGAGACAGAAACACGGAGCTAATCCATAACTCTGGTGATCGAGTGAGATGGCAAAACATGACCGCCCACGTTTATCGGCATGACACATGATAGATGGACTTCGTAGAAATGTAACTGAAGTCAATACAAGGTATACATATTTGTTCATTAAGGTCTATAGATTAGATGCTTCTTTGGTTCATAATTAATTTTTTTTTTTTTTGGCGGGGGGTATGTGTGGTGTGTGTGTGTGGGAGATGGGGGGAGAGAGAGGGAGTGAACGTTTGTTTGTTTTGTTGTAAATCCTCTTAACTGAGTAAATGGGTAGTCAGATGTCTTGACGTTCAGATCATCTAGGTCTTGCAAAGAGTTGTGGTTTCTGGCTGAGGCTGGTGTAGAGATTCTACCCGTGACTGGCTGAGACTGGTGTAGAGACCCCACCCTTGACTGGCTGAGACTGGTGTAGAGACTCCACCCTTGACTGGCTGAGACTGGTGTAGAGACGCCACCCTTGACTGGCTGAGATTGGTGTAGAGACTCCATTCTTGACTGGCTGACACTGGTGTAAAGACTCCACCATTGACTGGCTGAGACTGGTGTAGAGACTCCACCTTTGACCGGCTGAGACTGGTGTAGAGACTCCATCCTTGACTGGCTGAGACTGGTGTAGAGACTCCACCCTTGACCGGCTGAGACTGATGTACAGACTGATCCCTTGACTGGCTGAGACTGGTTTAGAGACTCTACCCTTGACTGGCTGAGACTGGTGTAGAGACTGATCCCTTGACTGGCTGAGACTGGTGTAGAGACTTCACCCTTGACTGACTGAGACTGGTGTAGAGACTTCACCCTTGACTGACTGAGACTGGTGTAGAGACTGATCCCTTGACTGGCTGAGACTGGTGTAGAGACTGATCCCTTGACTGGCTGAGACTGGTGTAGAGACTCCATTCTTGACTGGCTGAGACTGGTGTAGAGACTCCACCCTTGACCGGCTGAGACTGGTGTACAGACTGATCCCTTGACTGGCTGAGACTGGTGTAGAGACTCCATTCTTGACTGGCTGAGACTGGTGTAGAGACTCTTGACTGGCTGAGACTGGTGTAGAGACTGATTCCTTGACTGGCTGAGACTGGTGTAGAGACTGATCCCTTGACTGCCTGAGACTGGTGTAGAGACTCCATTCTTGACTGGCTGAGACTGGTGTAGAGACTCCATTCTTGACTGGCTGAGACTGGTGTAGAGACTGATTCCTTGACTGGCTGAGACTGGTGTAGAGACTGATCCCTTGACTGACTGAGACTGGTGTAGAGACTCCACCCTTGACTGGCTGAGACTGGTGTAGAGACTCCACCCTTGACTGACTGAGACTGGTGTAGAGACTCCTCCCTTGACTGGCTGAGACTGGTGTAGAGACTCCACCCTTCACTGGCTGAGACTGGTGTAGAGACTCCACCCTTCACTGGCTGAGTAAAAACATAATGTCTTTGTGTCGCCGTCTTTTTCTTCTGTCCTATATCCGTCGTTGAGGTATAGGCCCTCAAAAAATCACCACAAGATGTCCTTTCTGTTGCTATCTCCTGCAGCTTCCTCCATGCCCTCCCTATATAGTTCATCTATGTCCTTAATTCACTTCTCCGTGCGTTATTAGGTCACCAAATATTCAGTTAGCTTGGTGGGATACAGACAAGAAAGTGTATAGTTACATTATCCTCATTTCTCAACGAGTGTCCTTTCCGATCTCTTGCTGAATATCTGGCATATGTCTATTCATATCCATTGGTAATTCTTACACGTTTTATCCCCACTATTCTGCTAATGTACATTGTAATGGAGATTAATGAGGGTCATTGCTGGAACTGAGAAGTTTGCTTTGTGGACAAATTCAACAGACGGTTCTGCGGAAAGAGACAGGGCACTCTGGGATAGAAAGCTGTATCAAACTGCTTACCTTTAACCCCCGATAATGGTACTCATCTTTAGAGAAAATCTTGCAATATCAATATCATTAATTTCCATTTATTATGACACTATTTTTGGTAATTAGTGAACCAAGATATTGAACATTTTCTACAAGCTCCAATTTTTCCTAATTAAGAGATATATTTCTTTCTCCATATTAGATTTATTATACTTAGAGACGGTTTCAGCCACTCAGTCCAAGAATTGTAATTGATAATAATGTAATCAATTATAATTATTATTGTATTAACGTTCCAGGAAGTAAATTAATATTAGATAATATTTCAGGCAGCCGAGGTACCAGGAAATGTCTCCCGCCGAGTGCAGATTGGTATATCTATACTTACGGCTGATTGGCTATTTGATGCTTATGAGTCTAGGATCAATTTTTTTTTTTTTTTTTTTTTTTTTAATTTCCGCGTTTCCATCCTGTTTCAGGATATTGCGGTCAACACCAGCATCTTTCAGCTGTATGTTTATTCCTAGGCTAGATTACGCTCATCAGCACGCCACGACTTTCTGAGCGACCGGCTCCATACTCTCATGTCACTTTTGCGATTCGAACCACTGCTAATTCTCGTCGCGTCACGTGACGAGAGTATTCGGGGTTAGCGGAGAAAGCTGCTAACCCCTCGGCCATGGAGCGGGCCTAGGATCAAATAGCCAATCAAAATTAACTGATTGCCTGCCAAACAAAAAAATGGTCATACCCAAGCAGAGATTCAAGGCAGAAAATTTGAACTAGGGGTATACCACAATCTTGCTTTTAAAATGGTTACAATTGTAGCAGATCTATTGTATTACATATAAAATTAAAGAGGATTGCACAAGGAACATGACAGTGTTAATAATAAATTGATAGGTTACAAATATTATGACAATAATGAGAGTTTTAGTAATAACAATTGAAATTAAAGTGTTAAAAATTATGAAAAAAATTCACTTACCAAGGCGTTATTTCATATCCGAATCTGCTAATCCAGTTAAATTTAGTGAATTTTATTACAAACACCAGTTGGGTTCTAGAATATCACAAGAACTGCTCCATAACACGCATATAACGCAATGAAATGATAACATTATGAAGTACATCATTTTCACACAAAATGGAAAAACCATCATTTTCTTAGATTGTTGGTAGATTGCTGTTGTTCTTAGACTGTTAGATTTTTTTTCTCTATATTATTTACCGTCTTCTACATAACTATCTCACTACTGCACAGGTTTGTTTTCGAATCTATCACAAAGTCGTTTACATCACAATAACTATAATATAAAACTGTTTAAAACTGTAATTTTATTAAAATATATGAGGTCCTTCACCAGAAAGTAATGTCACAAAAATTCGAATCACAAAAATCAATTTCGAAACATGTTTTCATGTGTATTCTTCTTTGTCATGCGGGATTTTTGCACACGGAAGCCAGGTAATTCTTTCGTTCTGAAGTTTAACTTAATGGGACACTAAAATAGTGGACTGGAATGGAGAAATGGTTCAGTTTAAACCACCATATATAAAAAGCCTAAAGTGTGGTTCACGGGTGTCGCACAAGGGTTACGGGGTCTATCAGGCGGTCTCAGGCAGGCAATCAGTTAAGGAGTCTATCAGGGTCCTCGATTGACTGACAATAACGTGGAAAACCACAGATGTGCCGATATGGACACGGATAAAGTAGAGAGTTGCAGGGATTTCAATATGGACACGGATATAGTGGAGAGATAGAGAGATATAAATATTGCCTCAGTTTAAGGGGTTTTATTTAGAGATATCAATATGGACACGGATAGAGTGGAAAGATACAGAAATAGCAATATTGATACGAATAGATTGGAGAGACACATATATCAAAATGAATAGACAAATGAAAATATTGATTGATTTTGAGTATTAGGCCATCTTTATTTATGTGACAATGTAAGATAATAGAGTGGAAACGACTGAGAAGCATTGGAGAAATAATAACAAATCGTTAAAGGGTGAGAAGACAGCCAGATAATGAGAGAACGATGTGGTGTTAATAGGATGTGATGATGTAACGTGCGTGTTTTTACGTCAATGTGGGGGTGGATGCACGAGTTAAGAATCTAATAGAAGAATCGAGGTTACAGGAGTCAAATATGAGGTATGCGTATGTAGAGTCAGAGAGGTGGAGTAAGGAATCCCAAGACAATGGTTCAGCCCCAAACACAATGGATGGTTATATCACGCAGATGTCAGTATGAGTCACTTGGGGGAAAAGAAGAACGTGCTAGAGAGAGGATGGAATAAAGGGAAACCCAGAATGGTATTTGCTGGGGAAGTGGTGATTGGGAGCAGGGGTTAAATGGTGTTATTTAGGAGGTCCCGGGAGGAATGAATAAAGAGAGAAGTCGGGGCAAATTGCAGGCAGTGGAGTATAGGGGCTTAGCGATGGAAACTTAGCCAAGACAGTGGCATTCAGTGGCGTTCAATCGGGGGTTAAGGAGGGAAACTTAGCCAGGCATTCAGTTGAGTTCGTACAGAGAAAGAGTCCTGAACGACTATAATCGTGTCACAAGGCCGATCGAAGGCAGTATTGTGTATTTACCTAGTCAAATGTGGTTTCTGTGAATATTGAATGATTTCTTCATGTTTCGTCATTTAGCAATAAAGGTTTGTGCGGGAAAAAACGGTGTCATCCAGTGCCTATAGATATTCAGAACTATTCCTGCAGAGTATTCGTACAGACATACCTCTGGACATAGCCATAGTCAGTTCTATATGTCAATAACATTGTGACAGATGAGTAAAGTAGAACCATGCTAACAAATTAACCAGTTTACATTGTATATATTAATATATAAAGGATTACATGAACAATAAACATAGAACATACATTTGTATATCAATGAACTAAGAAATACAACTTGAACTTTGAGACAGAAACATAGGAGCTGCAAATAATCTAACAAAACATTTAATACGTCACTAAATGCTGGGACAATAGTAGATACAAACATTATGATCATTGGCAATTGAGACACGTATGTGTCGCTTTAACAATTGCCCACGAAATAACATTACTTACGTTCTAAATAGTTTTTGTCGTATGCATAACAAACAATATATAGCATGAAACATTGTAGAGTAATCTGTGCATTGGCCACGAACGAGACCTGACATGTCAAAACGAATCAGTTCTGCCGTCTGCTTGTGCGTCGTTAGATTCACGTGGTTACGGGCTACTGATTGCCAATGTTACTATAATGAATGGAAGCCACATCTGGTATCATCATCATCATCATCATCATCATCAACGCCCAGTGCCTAGCCGACAGGCGAGGGTGGTTATGCCCCTCCACAAATTATTTTCTCCGACGGCATGAATCAATTCGTGTGTTGACTGCTTTACGTGCCAAGACACAAGAATGTTAAGAATTTTTTCACGCTGTCTTCCTCTATCTTTCTTTCCACAAATCTTTAGCGTTATCACAACATGTTCCAGTTTTTGTCTTCTCATAATGTGGCCACAAAATGATGACTTTCCTTCTGATGTTCGTGATACGTTGTCTTTGCGACTTAGCTCCCCTCAAAATGTCCAGACTGCTCATTTGGCTTCCAGATAATTTTCAGCATTCTCCTATACAACCACGTCTCCAAGACTTCCTGGGATATTTTTGCCCATTTACTAATTGCCTAGGATTCGCAGCCCAATGTTAAAATTGGCTCTATGTAACACGAAAGAACTCTTTATGAATGTTCAACGACATTGACTCATTGGAAAACACGTATTTCATGTTGTCGTATTCTGTTCCGTATCTCTGTGATGCATATTTCACCATGTGTTGTCTGTGTGCCTAGATATCTGCATGTTTGAAAATCCGGAATACGTGCGCCAAATACATGCCGAATGCTTGGCCTAGTTTGATGCCTTCATCCAGAAAGTTACAGGGATAGTTGTCATGATATACTTAGATATTGCTTACACATTAGTATTAATTCTTGAGTAACAATTGTGGCTACTACAATAGCGTGAGGAATACATTACTAGGCATTGATTGGTTACCATTGATGTAGAGTAAAGACGTATAGATTACAGAACCGCGCCAGACAAATGTCGCTATTGAAAGTTACAGTGGGGACACTGAGTTTCTAGACTGCCGCCTCCAAATGAAACATAACTTCGCTAAAGGAACAAATGTACATCGACGAACAGCCAACTTGACAATCTATTGATATAAACAAGTGAAACAAAACACTTATTAGTTTGTCAAGAGTGTAGCTATATCGCTTCTGTTAAGGATAAAGCAACGAGCAAAATATATTTGTGCTAGCATGCAGGCAAACCATTCACTGACATTTAATTTGGATGCTACTGTTTATATATGATTTATACTCACAGATAGTATTGTTATAATTTGTGAGTGTGTTTGCATTTTGTTATAATATATGGTACTACAAGCTTGCACACAAAGACGTATATAACTGTTGCATTATGTGAAGTACTGACATACTTTTGCACCTGGCTTATGTTACCCATGGAGTAATTGGGGTTGTTATGTCACACATGTGTGAGCTAGTTAGGATCTGTATTAACAGCGTGGTGTTTGGAATCTCTTCCTAAGCTACACTTATCGCATACACACATTTGGGATTCTTTACCGTTAATCGCTACATCCACATTTCCCGTCTATTTTACTACATAAAGAATATGGCCAAAGAACATAATTTGAAAGTGTTTCTTGCTGTCTGTATGATTGAGCTTGGGTATATGACCATAACTGTGTTGGCATACACGCATATTAAGTGCCACCTTAATCATATATTAATAAAACCTCCATTAGAACATTATAGTATATGTTACCAAGGTTATACAACACGTATATGTATCGCATCCACACGCTGCATTAAGGTTTCTCGTGTCGCCTTCCAACACAAGAAAGCTGCTAATGTTTACACATATACAAAATGCTAACATCATCATCATCACCATCATCTTTCACTTCTGCGTCAAGCGTCGTGGGGAGGAATAGTTTGCGTTCCAGTGCCCAGAGCGCGGCACTGGATAGTGTCATTCCGTGTGATTGTACAATGTCTTTGATGTACAAAATGCTAGCGACAACTGTAAAATTGTCTTGATACTGAATTGAAAGGCAACAGCGGAAAATGAAAATTTTCGCCGTTTGCTTTAAACTGTTCTTAGTCTTTTTACTTTGCCAGTGCTAATTACATCTACAATCAACATTTGTCGACGATATCCCTATATATCAGTATATGCTTGTAGGGGTATTGAAACTTTTGGATTCATGAATGCACTTTGGTAAAATGTTTGCGTTTATGGGACAAGAGTTTACATGTTTAAAACATTTACACGTGTTTAACGGCATTGAAACTCAAGAAGAAGTTAAAACAAACTGGTATACTTAGGCCTACTGATTAAATAAAAATGAGCCACTCTGTTTTATGGCTACACTTATGTCATTATAGGAACATATAAACACTATATGCATATTTATAGTGTTATTATATGTCCACTTTTTAAGTCCGTCATCACATGAACATATGTATACTATATGAACATGTATATGTTATTACATGAACTCTTTAAATGCAAACATGTGGCATTTATATGTTGCTATTGACACCTTACCATCTTGACAGACGATAGTTTATGCTTCAAGAAGGCAAAATAACTATTACCCATGGCGGTGGCGAATGTGACTGATAAGGCCAATTCGTGCTGTAAATGTTCATCCACAGTGGGTGCATGTGAACACGTGGTCATTACCACCATCATTTACCATCTTACGTCTCACACGATCGGTGTGTGATTTATCTGCAATAGTTTTCTCCTTTGTCTTTATTCCATTTCTGATGTTTGCCCTCCATGCAACACGTTCAGCGGCGACTTGCTCCCAGTGTGCATTATCTATGCCTGTATCAATCATGTCCCGCTTACACACACCCTGAGATCTCTTACCCATCTGTAATTCACCAAAAAGATGTCCATTGGTGTCAGCGTGTTGGAAAGGTGGATACAGGACGTGGAGAGGACAAGAGACATAATAGAGGCAGGACTACTCAGATAACGACATACAGGACATAGGTAAGGACATCTATAGTATAGTCGATAGATTAGAGATATGACATAAGTCAGGACACAGAGTGGTCATAAGACAGGGCATCTACAGGACAGTAGATAGAGTGGAGACAGGACTTAGGTGGGGACACAGACGTGTCATAGACAGGACACAGGCAGGACAAGACCGAGTGTTAGGAGGGGACGCAGGTTCACGGGACACTGCCCTGGGCGGACTAGACGTCAGTATACTGAATAACCTAACCTAACACGGATGGACGACAGTACGACGTGACTGCTGTGACAGCACGGGGGTCACGCACAGCACGGGGTCCAAGGACCACGAGTCCAGCCGACCAGCTTGACCACGTCAGACGGGACCCAGACAGTTTCAGGGGAGGACGTCATGTTTTTCTGAGCGAGTGAAATAGTGAAATAGCTTTTACGAGAGTTCTAGGTTGAAGATAGCGAGTGTAGGACTTAAGTAATTGATTGTGTGCTATGAGCGTATGTAAGGCAGCATTTGTATGTATATATATTGAAGTTATCGTCTGTGTGCGAATCGCAACTGTGATCAGGCTCGCCTGAATAAATATCCCTTGTGGACAGATCCATATGTACGACTGACGTTTTTCCTTGAGTGCGTATGAAGGAGTTAGAATGCTTGTGTGCGTGTGAGACGCTGACAATTGGTATTCTACCACCATCCATCCTCCTAAGATGTCCTATCCATCTAAGTCTACGAAGACTGAGCATGGAATAAACCGTCACACAACCTGATCTTTCCAATACTTCAGTATTTGTGATTTAGTCTTGACACTTAATACCAAGAACTCTTCGCAGACAACGCATATGAAAGCTGTTTAAACGTTTTTCTTGGTGTGAGTAAGTTGACCAGGCTTCACTGCCATAAAGAAGAGTACTAAGGATACAGGCTTGATAGACAAGGACTTTTGCTTTGGCAGTAAGCTTCCTGTTCTCCCAGACACTTTTTCTTAATCTGTACATTGTTGTTGCTGCCTTACCAATCCGGATGTTGATTTCCTGATCTAGGGATAATTTGCTATTTACCACTGATCCTAGATATGTAATATGGTCTACCACCTCTAGTTCGGCGTCGTCAATAAAGATTGATGATACCCCATGTGCACCATGTAACATAATCTGTGTCTTCCTTTTGCTAAATTTTAAACCAAATTCAGAACAAGCATTGGAGAATGCAAATAGTAGACATTGTAATTCTTCCTATGAGTGGGTCGTAACTGCAGCAGCATCCGCAAAAAGCAACTCTCTGATCAGTACCCTCCTAATTTTGGTCTTGGCCTTTGTCAGAAGTCGAGGTGCCCCACCGGCTAGATTGCAGTTACAGACATATTTCAAGCGAACGAAAGAAGAAGAAGAATAAGGTGTTGAGAGCATCATCCGATAGTTTGGTCTCACTTGAGTAAAGCTCCAAATAGTGCTCTACCCGTCTGTCCATCTGCTGTTGTTTATCAGCTATGATTTCTCCAGTCAAGGTTTTCAGTGGTGCACTTCTTTTGATCTTTGGCTTTCTCTATTCCTTCATACATGCTTCTGATGTTTCCCTTATCACTTGCAATTTGAATGGACTCACATAACTTGATCCAATTGTCATTTGCACACTGCCTAGCAGCCGTTTGCACATCCTTCATAGCTTGCTTTAGCTCACTCAGAGTGTTATGCGTTGGTCTTTCCGTGTTTCTTAAGAGAGCTATCTTATTCTCATCAATCAAGGGCTGCAGAGTCTGGCTGTTTGCCGCAAACCAGTCCTGTCTCTTATGATCCACAGTGCCGTAAACCCCTACGGCAGTTTTATAAAGAGTTTCCTTAAGTTTACCCCACTTTTCACTTATTGTATAATTTTCTGGTGTATCAATAAAAGCGTCTTCAAGTTGCTGTTGAAACTGAAAGCACTTTTCAGGATACTGAGTGTTAAAAATATTAATCCTGGGGCTAGATTTGTGTTCAGTTGTGTAGATTCTCTTTGGTCTCAGCCCAACCCTTGCAACAACCAAAGAATGATCCGTATCACAGTCAGCACTGTGGTAACTTCGAGTCAATGATGTATGGTTCAGATGTTGTCTTCGTGTGATGATGAAGTCCAGTTGGTGCCAATGGCCGGATCTTGGATGTTTCCATGTGACCTTATGCAGCTCTTTGTTTTATAAAAGGAGTTTGTAATACATAGGTTATTTCTGGTGCAATGCTGCAGAAACCTTTGCCCATTTTCATTCATGCGACCGATGTTGTATTTTCCAAGGCACACTGGCCATGACTTCAAGTCCTTGCCCACACGAGCATTGAAATCACCAATCATATAAATGTAGTCGGGATTTGAAACTGCCTTGATCACGGAGTCTAACTCCTCATAGAACGAATCCTTCACATCATCAGAGAAATCGAGTGTCGGTGCATATCCGGTAATAATGGTGGCAAAACCACAAGAAGTTGCCAAGCGCAGGGATAATAGTCTTTAATTACATCCTGCTGGAATTTAAATCATTCCAAGTAGCGAATTCTTCACTGCAAATCCCACACCGTGTTGCATTTTTTCTGCCTGACCTCAACCTTTCCAACAGAAAGTGTAAATGTTTTCCCTGAGTGACCCTTCCTCAGCGAGGCGAGTCTTTTGCAGGCCAGCAGTATCAATGTTAAGACGATTGAGTTCGGCATCAATCACATCCGTTTTTCTCACATCGTCAATATTGGGCAAGTCAATGGAAAATCCTGGACACATGGTTCTCACGTTCCAGGTTGCAAGCCGTAGCTTGAGGTTTCTATTTTTCTTTTTATTAGTACCTAGTGCATTGGTTTTACAGCCTGCGATTCAGATTTTGTCCTAGCCCCAAGCACCCATTGAAGCAGGCAGGCTGTTGCGGATCAGCACCCAATTGGCCGGGGGATACCCAGCTTGAGGCAGGCGGTAGCTGATTAGTGACAACTTATGTGTCTCCCACCGTCAGAGGCAATCCGTGGCGCCCCATGTCTACGCCAGTTGACAAGGACTTATAACCTGTAAATGTTACCTCTCTCTTTGATTCCCTGACCGGTTAAGACCAGGGATGGAGTGGTTGTCTCTCCATAACACAAAGCCTGGGGTAAAATATAGAGACCATGTGTTGCCCATGCAAGATGATCCCTCTCTCGTCCTGCCTAGTTCACTCCAGAGGAAAGGTAACACCTACACATCTGGAAAAAGACAAGCTGCAGAAGCTGTCGGATTAGCAAAGCAATGCTCTAACTGTCAGCCTGTCGGAGCTTCGACCCTAGACCAGCTGCCAACCAAGGCTTAGGGCCTGGTCTGCCCTGCCATGCATTTTGTCTTTAGGTTTCATTTCCTCGCACCAGGATAAGGCTTGTACACTCCCAGTCCTTCCGCCCGAAGCCGTTGGCACAATGTGGGATGTCGGGTTTGGTAAGCGCCGTTTAACATTCGGCGCTAACAGAAAGCATGTATTTCATACGGTAGCTCAGTCATATCTGACTAAGATCTGACAAGTTATCGTAGGTACATCTTTATATTATATGAAAATGATTATTATTGTATGTGCCCTGTATATGCATACTACATGTTCATTTATATGCTATTATATGTACTCTCTGTTAATCATTTCATGAATAAATGGAAAAGTCATTAAACGATTTTATGAGTAACATGGAGCATTTATGTGTTATTATATGTACACATAAGTCATAACATGAGCACATTTATATTGTATGAACATTTATATTTATTATATGTACTCTTTGAGTGTGTAATATATGGGCATATATATGTTGTTGTATATCGTCTTTAAGTGTGGAATATATGACCATTTATATGGTGCCGTATGTACTCTTTAAGTGTTTAATATATGGACATTACCATGGTGTTATATGTCGACTCTGTGGCAAAGGAGTTACGGACACATAACCCGTTCGAAACAGAACTGCGGGCTTTTTGGCAGCTGATCGCTTTCAGTTGGTTTTCATAAACAGGGTACGAGTGACGGTCGTTCAGAAGGCAATGGCAAACTACTGAACGTAAACTTGCCAAGAAATCACAAACAGCATATAATGCTGGGGTTAAATGCGACATCCAGTAAAGGATATGAAACTAATTTATATGTAATTTTGTTTTAAATGTTGCATATCCCTTACAGGACGTTGCAGTCAACATCAGCATTTTTCTCCTGCTGTTGGTGTACTTGGCAAGTTTTTACGTTCAGCAGTTCGCCATTGCTTTCTGAACGACCGGCTCACATACCCCCGTAAGTTACCAGCGCAGCGCGAACACTACCGATTCTCGCATCTGCTGTTTTCCCCCACGTGGATGTATGGGATTACGAACAATGTCGCTAACACCTTGGCCAGGGTAACCGGCAGTACTCTTTTAGGTGTGTAATATTGACATGCATGGTGGGTGCGTAACATACGGACATGTATATGTTATTGTATGTACACTTTGAAAGGCATATCATAAATACGTGTATAACATATAATCGTGTATATGCTGTAAAATGTACACTTGAAATCATTACATGAGCATTTGTATACTAAATGAGTACGTATATGTAGTTCTATGTACTCTTTAATTGTGTAATGTACGAGTACTATAGTTTACAATTTGTTATGTGTAATCTTTTTTTTTTTTTTTCGTTAGCGTGGAATATATGGATCTACAGATGTGCCGGCTCCGTGGCTAAAGGCTTGCGAACGCGGTTCGTGAGCCGAGTACCAGGCGTTCGAAGCTCAACTGGGACCGATTTGTACAGCAGACCGTGTCGTGTTGTGTTATAACTTGCTGGTATGGGATCCGGTCGTTCAGGAAGCAATGGGAAACTACTGAACGTTACACTTGCATAGTACATCAACAGCAGTTGAAAAATGCTGGCATTGACTGCAACGTCCCTTTAGGGACGCGCAAGAACTTTTATTTATTTGAATATATGAATAGTTATATATAGTTTCCTTGTTATTTAGTTTATTTCAGGGGCCATATGTTAATAAGTATGATCATGAGTGAAGTAGAAAGTTGCAATACAACTAATCTAACAACAATAATATGTTTGAGCTTGCATAGATAACGAACAAACAAAAGCACATACATGACTTCTCAAACATACCGTACCATCGTCATCATGGAGCAAGTCCTTTGCAGAACGTCGCTCTCAGTGTGACTCGCCGAAAAAATAAGATTATGGCACTAGGAGAAGTCAATAAGTAAGCCACAAATGGCTGTAGAAAAATAACTAAATATGATTACAACTTTAAATCAGTTTATTTTTATACATTGCCCCTTTATGTCTCAACATAATTTACACCATCATTGATGCATTTGAATAACGAAGACACAAACAATAGATTTCACGATTTATTGCCTGGCATATTTCGCTGCATCTGCAGAATTCACACAACATAAAGTAAATTAACTAGATAAATCCTTCAAGCTGAAATATACACATGTTCGCACAGTAATTTCAATTGTCTACCACGGTAATTTTAAAATTATTCAAATACATCAACGATGGTGTAAATTATGTTGAGAAATAAAGGGACAATGTATGTATATAAATAAACGAGATGCAGCGAAATATTCCAGGCAGTAGATCGTGCAATCGATTGTTTGTGTCTTCGTTATTCAAATTCACTACGGGAAAACATTGTTTTGAATTGATGCACTTATCTCGTCGTTTTATCAGTCCTCCCAAACAGGCTCCACAGAACTGCGTGCTCGGTTTTCTAAACCACGTTTTCACTTCACATTCAATTAACCAACTAAGGTGGGAAGTTCTGGAACATCCACCTTACAGCTCTGAGTTAGCTCCTAGCAATTTCCACCTTTTTGGTCCACTGAAAACCCACCTTGGCGGGAAACATTTTGCGAATGACACCGAAGTTGAATGTGAAGTGAAAACGTGGTTTACGAGAAACAGAGCATGTAGTTCTTTGTAGCCGGTTTAGGAGGACTGATAACACGATGTGATAAGTGCATAAATGTTGTACAGCAATTTGTGGCTTACTTATTGACTAAACTTCGTACGTGTCCATGTCCATGCATTTATTATGACCAAGGTTTATTTGCATCTCGATATTGGTCGTCCTGTGCCTCTTCTTCTGCTAACAATGGCTTTAATTTCTGTCCAAATGGCAGTGACTGTTAGTGTTGTCAAATTATGTTACTTTCAGAGAGATGATTCTGTTGATGTGCCCGAATTCTTCAGTGTTCAGGTATTGTATACATGACTCACGGTGATCGAGAAACGTTACATAGCACTTAAATTAAATAATCATGTTTTTCTTCAATGGTGTTTGGGAAGTAGTTTATGACGCAGATCATTTTATTGCCAAATAAATATTCATGCTCTGACCAATGTTGCCTGAATGTTTTTGTTGATATTGTTGTAAATGTGTTTATTATCTTTTCACACCAGCATTGCTACGTCTAATTTCGTGTGAATAATTCGCATTGTTATTGATTATGGAGCCAAGATATACACAGATTTGGACATCATCTTGGTAGACCAGGAAATTGACAACCTGAGATAACATAACAGTAACAAAATTCACTGGTTGGTTGTTCAGGAGAATATGCCAACTGTCATTATACCCCAGTCGATTGACTGTATTCCATTTAACAGGATGGTGTTTATGGTTGTCACCTGAAAGAAAAAATCCCCCTCTTTAAACAGATCATTAGAGAACATGCTAGAGATGCAACATGTATGTTTGTATTCCCTAGAAGTCTATTAGCTCGTCTTATTATAGAAAACGAAACGTTCACACATAAAAACAAAGCTGGCAATTACCAAAATGTAAATGTTGCAACTTCCACAATAATCCTTTATAATGCACACGTCTGTAGCATCGCCCCAGCTAGACAATTCGTTGTATATATGAATATGCAGAACGTACAATGCTTTGCATCTATCAAAATACATCTTCTTTAAAGGCACAAATGAGTTTAAATGCAATAATGTTTGCTTTATTGACTACACAAAGGCTTTCGATAAATTAAGACATGTCAACATGATGAAGATACTTGCAGATTTACAAACTGATGGGAAAGACGTTAGACTTGTAAGAACATGTTAGTTAGTTAGTTAGTTAGTTATTTAGTTAGTTAGTTAGTTAGTTAGTTAGTCGCGGTTCCAACTTCACGGCAACGGGTCGTCCCCATATTGCTCCGTTCCTGTGCCAGTGATATCACACAAAATGCTCCTCACTGCCCTATGTGAACAATAGAATAGACAGGAATGTCGGCAAGCCAACAGCCCGCACAGGTACAATGTGCATAATGCCGCCGCCAGAATGCCAATACAAAAGTCCTCCAAGAAAAATACAGTTCATCATCGATGGAAACGGCAGTCACCAAGAAGACTTCATTGACCCAGGTTGTATCCCATATGGCTGTCTCTTTCCGCAGGGCGACCCACCGAAAGTGCCGTACAACGCACGAACTCCGCAGCTACAGCGACGACTCCCAGGAGTCTCCTGAAAAAAGCACTCGTGAACTGGAAAGGCAAACCAGTCAGTCCAGCAACAGACGGCTGTCATCGTTCCGAACATGCAGTTCACGCTAAAAACAACCGTGGACAGATGCAAAAGCACTCCACGCGAAATTCACAGCTCACAGTGTCGCGCCACGCACTCACTCAGTAGCTGGACGACGGAACCATAGCCTCCTTAGTCTCCTCTTACGACGTGCATGGTAGGCAACAGTGTTACTATTCTTTGCTCCCCGTATGGGCCCCGGCAACACACGAAAGAAGAACATATATTGGAAACAACAACAAACTGCCATTAGATTGATAAAGAAATAGTTCAATATCAGCCAATTAAGAAAGGTGTGTGTCAGTGATGTGTAGTGTCAACACATCCTTTTTTCCCTGTACAGTGAACATATTGTCAGAAATGTAGAATATATGAAAGGAATCACCATTAGGGGATGTAAGATCAATAACATTAGATATGCAGATGATAAAGTATGAATTTCAGACAATGAGCAGGATCTGCAACATTTAGTAAATGCCGTTATTGCAAACAGTGAACAATTAGGGTTAGAATTATATTGTAAGAAAACACAGATTATGGTCGTCACTAAAAAGAAGGAACTACCACAATGTAATATACAAGTAAATGAGAACATTTTAAAATAAGGGAATCCTTAAAATTATCATGGAACAGTCATAGTATTTGATGGGAGATGCCGTGAATAGATTAGAACAAGAATCGCCATGTTGATGGTAGCCTTTTGCATGATGGAAAATCTACTGATCAATACGAATTTACAATTTGCAACGAAATAAAGCGTAATTAAATGAGACATAGAAACTGTACTTTTATGTAGATGTGAAACGTGAACAATGAGCAGACAAGCTGAAAAAAATGATGGCTGTGGCAATATGGTTTCTGTGGAAAATGCAAAGATTACCACGGACAGACAGAAAAACCAATGACCAAGTCTTACAAGAAACAAACGAAAACTGTAAACTTGTTAGAGAAATTAGACGTAGATAGTCACAGTTATCTTTTTTGTGTGTGTTTGAACACGTTATGCGAAGACATAAATTATAGAACTTGGTGACGACTGGAGAGAACAAGTGGAAGGCAGAAAAGTCAATACCTGGATGGCTTGACTACGTGGTCTTGTTGATACAAGAACACTGAGCTGATCCACGACTCTGGTAATAGCATGAGATGGCTAAACATGACCGCCTATGCTAATCGGCATAACACATGATGAATAATGCTACAAATTGTGAATGAGGACATGACAAGACAATTGGAGCCACTGTGTGGCTTGTAAATTAGAATTAAACAGAGGTTAGACACTACCAGTGATAACAAGTGATACTGACTGCTACACGGACAGTTTAGCAAGCTGATGTAGTGTTTCAACATTGCGGTCATTGTTTGCACCGTCTGAGTTTTGAGTAGAGTTTCAAATTAAATTAACACGTATCGCTAAAGGGAATTTCTAGGTTTATGTGATTTCTAAATGTTGGCTAAAAAGTTGCGCTCGCGCAGTGTTCGTATCAAGGCCGATTTATAAAATTGTCCTGAGCTCGTAGCCCGACCGAGTCTAAAATCGAGACCAGGAAATGTCTTGAGAAGTAAAGGCGACCTCCGTGGTATTGACTATCGTTGTTTACATCATGTCCACCTTGAGTACTTAGTAGAATAATTATCAAAACATTGCATTTCATGAAAAATTGACACGTCACCTCGTGCAAACAAAATGTGCTCGGTGAAACAGTTTGTGTCATCGCTTCTGATTTATGCACGTGAATGTTGACCAATGTGTTAGGACAATACGTAAAATTGATTCTATACCAAGCATTTAGATAATAAATAGAGTGGTTTGTGAGCAGATATCACAGTTTGTGTTCGTCTGCTGTTTTGACACAAACCACCGCAGTGAAAATTTGGTGGAACCTCACTCCGAGTTGATAAACATGAGTTATATCAGGACAAAACGTTAGTGTATCTTTTCAAACTGATATTTCACATCATTTGGAGCAGTTAGAAGTTTCAGGAGAAAACGATTTCTTTAATATGTGTTTATATTAGGTGGAAGCGTTACCTCGAGTAGTTATATATGTGCGTTTTGAGGACAACACACGAGTCTTCATATGGTGAAAGAATTACGTCGAGGAGTTAGATATTTCATGAAAAAAAACAATTAGTCTTTAACTTGTGGGATCGCTACTTCGGGTAGTTAGACATATTATTTGATGTTATCTCGCTTTGATGCAGAGCGTAGTCCACACACCTGATACTATATACTGTAGTTACTGCTACTAGTGTGTGTACTAACTTATTTTTGCGTAAGTGCCTAACTTTCTCTATTACCAGTTTCCCCCGCCATCATATGAACCGACCTCAGAGGTACATGTAATTCACGTTTCCAAGTCAAGGACGAGAAGTCAACATTTATGTATAACTGACCGGTGGATAGAACCCACTACGACGCGGTCACCAGAGAAAGTTTCAGCGTAATAATTTAAACGTTTCTGTCACGTCGACCTCTTGGACATATGTGGTTTCAGGACAGAACACTAGTCTATATCTGACAGAAGCAAAACTTCCAGTAGTTAGACAGCGCAGATAAAGCATATTATACAAGACTGTCTACAAGGTGGTAGGGATATAATTGGCCAGCTCTGATAACACATTAAATCACACATAAATTCTGTGACACTGAAACAATAAAATAATCACCGTAACTTACAAGGAATGTTTGCTGCAGATTTTCTCATCGCATGGGAAAGCATCATGGCTGTTTATTCTACTCATGACTTCTGCGACAGTACAGAGATAAATAAACATTACGTAGTCTGAGAGTCGTGAACTGATATATAGACAACTAGTAATAGCAGAACATTTCAGCGGGGAAGAGAACTAGCAACATTTTGTATCTGATCGATCTTTGCCGAGGAATAACTGTAGTGAGCGGTTGTTGACGTCAAGTAAGAAATTGCATCTTCTAAGCAATACGTGTAATCAGTATTGTTTCTGTGTTTATAAGATGGGCGTAAACACCACTTACACATGTTTACACTATTTAACATTTGAAGGATTTCCCGCTGGAATTATTTCAACTCCACTAGGATTCTGTGTTCTAACTCACAACTTACTAAGCATTATTATAATCCGCCGCAGTCCAAAACTCCAGACAAACGCTAACATTGTGATGACATCTATTGCTGGTGCTGATATATATTTATCTCTTATTTATATTATCAACGGAATACTTTACTTGCCTGAGGTTATGAATCCACTATGGAACAACGATCTAATTGACGCAATTGCTTGCGGAGCAAGCTACTCTTCTTTACTACTGTCTGTAAGCCAAATGGGGACCATCGCAGTTGATCGCTATATCTATATTGCCCACCCACTGTATTACATGGCACATGTCACAAAGCGACGAGTGTATACCATCATTGCCTGTTTCTGGCTTGCGGCGCTAGTTTATAGCTTAATCCCACTATTCGTGTACAGAAACACGTCAAACTACCACAAATGTTTACTCACCAATCCGCCCATTGAATATATAACTGTTCCAGGAGTCCTATACCATATGGAAATCATACTCATTTTTGTTTGCTATTTCAAAATAGCTCGTTTGGCATTTCAGCGTAAGAAAGCCAGCCAAGCTAGACATCTACGTATGGACGGAGGCAAATCAAGAAGTAAAAGTAGGACAGCGGCCTGGAGAAGTGTAAAGTTTTTCGCGACAATGTATGGCATCTCTTTTGTGTGCACTTATCCAGGATGTGTAGCGACTATTATAAATATTATAGACTCGGACTCGATTCCATCGTATCTGTTCATGTTGCTGATGTTGTTGGTTTTAATGCATTCAACGTTTAATTTTATGTCGTTTCTAAACATGAACAATGATTTTTGTCATGGCTTCAAACAAATATTTGTAGAGATGCAACCCAAGTGTTTGAAAACAAACAATAAAAACGGAATCTAAGAATGATACTTCGTAGACATGTAGCAGAAGTCAATACCTGACAATGAAGGATTAGGCGGAGAAAATTGAAATTTGGCACAGTGCTTATTCCTTCCCTATGTAGCCACCACCTGAATTTATGCATTTCTGTCATCTCTGCGTGACCTTGAATAGACCTTCAGAATAAAACAACCTATTTTTCGAACTAAACCAGTTATCACAAGCCAATATGACATCGTCACCACTGTCAAAACGATTTCCTTTCAGCTGCTTTTTTAGGATTTGAGGAAAGAAAACATTCTGATGGAGCCAAATCTGGAGAATATGGTGGGTGTGGAAGAATTTCAATATTCAGATCATTTTCAGTTTTGGGCACATTTTATGTGCTTTATGGGAGGGCGCGTTGTCTTGAAGCAAAGGCAGAATTTGCGTACGAGCTATCCCTCGTTTTCTGGTCACAGCCTTTCTTAGTTTGATAAGGAGATCTGCATAGTACTGCCCAATATCTGCGTTGCCATGAAGCATGTAATCTTTCAATATGACACCTTTGACGTCCCAAAAAAACAGTCAGCATCATTTATCTTGCAGATTTTTGTGCTCTTGGCTTGATATGTGTTTGCGAGCCCGGGGTTTTCCACTGCATGCTGACAATTTTGGGTTCTGGGTCATAATGGTGAATCCAAGTCTCGTCTACCATCACCATGGTCGTCAACATGTTTTCGACCGCCACATGTTGAACAAGTGGCCACAGCAATCAATCCGTTTTTGTTTCTGTTCACATGTCAGCAGACGCGGGACCCAGCGGGCACACACTTTTCTCATGTTCAGTCTATTGTGTAAAATTCTAAAAACTACTCTTACTCGGGTTTGCTGAACCCGATATCTCTGCAATTCTCATTTTCCTATCCTATGAGTCTCTTCACTTTTGCAGCGTTTGCATCATTGTATGTACTCTGAGGACGGTCGACCCCGATCTTAGCAGATCAGTAACTTGGGAACGACCTCACTTAAACTGTAAACACCATTTTTTTTTTTATAGAAGCATACGAAGGACAGACTTCCTCAAACACTGGCTCCATCTCCCTGTGTATTTCGGTATGTGTTTTTCCCCGTAACATCAAGAATTTTATCACAGTCCTGGCGTCTGATTTCTCCATTGTTCTGACAAACCGTTGGAAGTGCAGATCTGTTCAATAGGGTGTGTTGTGCCGTGTACCATAACGGGAAACCTAGTTGAGGAGGGAAATTCATAATTCATATATCCATTACAAATTGAATGAGCTATACATGTGCTAAATTTCAATTTTCTCCGCCAACACCTTCATGATCAGGTAAAAAACTTATGAGAAGCCCCTTGTATGATCACGCAATACGGATATTGGGTATATGGTGCTATTTCCATTTATTATCTCCATGGAAAATCTAAAAATCTATCACACATTATGTAAAGGGATATGGAAATATGGTATATGGCCAAAAGATTGGAAGAGAACCATCTTCATTCCAATTCAAAAAGGGAAACCTGAAAGTACGCATTTCTTATATATAAAAAAGGATGTGTGTAGGTGTGTATGTCCTTTATGCGTTCGCGAACGGTCCATCCGATTGAGATGAAATTTTCTACACGTCTTCCTCTCATTCCCGCGCTGCCAACTGTGGTATTTATTTAGTGTGAAATCGGCTACTTACTTAATATTATTTAATTTTTCATTTTTCATTATAATTTCTATATAGCAAGGGGACTTAACTCTAGAAAAGTTATTTCAAGGGGCATAACTTTTAATAACTTTTCTGTATACCTTATAGTCATATTGTTGCATCGTTTTCAAAGATTTATAAACTCTTTGTCTATAGTTATTTACCGGCATATGAGTTATAATTAATAATGATACAATCTTTAAGGTATTTTCAAAGTTTTCATAAAAATAATGCATAATGCATAACATTGTAACTCATCTTTTTATGCTTACGAAGTTATCTAAAGTCATGCAGGTGATTAGAAACGGTTTTCATTAGAAATAATGGATGGTGTGTGGAAGGACATACTTTTAAGTTACTTTGTTTTGTTGTATGAATTTAATGAGACGCCGGGTCAGATAGATAGACAGACCCACCTTTTCGCTGCAGTTATCTACAGGCATATGCGTTATAATCCTCCTCCACCTCCTCCTCCTCCTCCTCCTCCTCCTACCCTCTTCCTTTTCCCCTCCCCCTCTCCATCCTCCACCTCCCTCTTTCTCCTCCTCCTCCCTCCTCCTCCTTCCTCCTCCTCCTTCCTCCTCCTCCTTCCTCCTCCTCCCTCTTCCTCCTCCTACCTCCTCGCCCTCCTCCCTCATACCATATCACTCCTCTTCCTTCCTCCTCTCTTCTCCTCATACTCCCTCCTCCCTCCTCCTGCTACGTCCTCCACCTCATCCCTCCTCCTCCCTCCTTCTCCTTCTCCTCCCTTTTTCTCCCTCCTCCTCCCCTTACTCCTCCCTCCTCCTCCCTCCTCCTCCCTCTCCTCCTCCTCCCTTCTCAATCCCTCCTTCTCCTCCCTCCTCCCTCCTCCTCCTCCCTCCTTCTCCCTCTTCCTCCTCCCTCCTCCTCTCTCCTCCTCCTCCCTCCTCCTCCATCTCCCTCCTTCTCCCCCCTCCTCCTCCTCCTGCGTTCTTCTCCTCCCTCATCCTCCCTCCTCCTTCTCCTTCCTCCTCCCTCTTCCTCCCCACCTCCTCCCTCTTCCTCCTCCTCCCTACTCCTCCCCCTCCTCCTCCTTCCTCCCTCCTCCTCTCTCTTCCTCCTCCTCCCTCCTCCTCCCCTCCTCCTTGCTCTCCTCCTCCCTCCTCCTCCTCCTAATCACTCCTCCTCCCTCCTCCTCCTCCTCCCTACTCCTCCCTTCTCCTCCTCTCTTCTTCCTCCTCCTCCCTCCTCCATCCTTCCCCCTCATCCTCCCTCCTCCCTCTTCCTTCCTCCTCCACCCTTCTCCTCCTCCTCCCTCCTCCTCCTCCCTTATCCCCCTCCTCCCTCCTCCTCCTCCCTCCTTCTCCTCATCTCTCCTCCTCCTATCTCCTCCTCCTCCTCCCTCTACCTCCTCCCTCCTCCTTATTCCCTCCTCCT
>OY992876.1:391110097-391149047 GCA_963921405.1 Cepaea hortensis
GAATACAGAAGCACGGGACACAATTTACACTTTATTACACTTATCCGCGTGTATATTTGCAGTTTATCTTCACCTTCTTCGAACATCGTCAGGCGTCAGCATGAATCAAACAAAAGAAAGTTACAGTCAACTTGAACTTGTTGACATCTCCATGTAGATAATCTTCACATGTGCCGTTTGACTCGGGCTCCGAAGGTTGTGGGTTCGATTCCGAGCCACGTCCTTCGGTTCACGGGTGAATTTTTTCGGAGACTCCCGTGGGTCGTCGCTGGAGCTACGGAGTTCGTGCTTTGTGCGACGCTTTCCGCGCTGCGGAAAGAGACCGAGCCATATGGGATAAAAACCCGGTGCAATGACGTCGACCCTGTCGACTTTCAAGCGACTTTTTTAGTCTTCACATGGAGCTGGTGTAGGTCAGTATGGTACTACATCTTGTAATGAGTTGACATTAATTATGTTAATCAAACTATTGGAGCAACCATCTTCTATTGTTCTTTCTTTATATTTCTAACTCACATTTTGTCCATTATAGAAGATACTATGAAAACATTGACTTAGATTATTGCACACTTGATGGGTACCTGTGTAGGGCAGTGGTTAGGACGTTGTCCAGTCGGTCCAATGTTCATGTATTAAAATCGACATTGATGTGTCGATTTATGTTGTAACTGTTCTCTGCTCACTGGCTGGGCTGGCCCAGACAAAGATTGATATCATGACATTTTCAGGGAAGAAAGTGCAGCCGGTTGTATATTGACTACATCAACCATTGAATGTCCATTCATTCATTCAGTTTAGTTTAGTTTAGTCGACGGATCAATAACACGGTACACGGGTGTAACCCATAAGTGCTCTGTTCTTCTCATAACTCATGCCTGAGTCAGGAGAATCTCAGATCAGTGCAAGAACTCCGTAGCACCGACGACAATCCTGAAATACTTTGGGTAGATCGTTAACTCGAAATTTTTCCCAGGCAGCACCGTTAGGCTACTCCTTTTCGATTTCCAACTGCCAAGGGATTTTTCTTTTTACATGCGCAACAATACACACGGGCGTCCGATCTCACTACCCAGAGACCATTGGATATTTTGTTACTAGACGTCCATGAGAACAAACACCTGCCTTCACCGGGGCTTGAACCCGGGACCTTCAGCACTCATGGCGGACACCATACCTCGAGTCCACTCCCCCCCCCCCCCTAAATTCATTCATTCATTCAGTAGCATGTCATTTGAAGAACCTCGTTCTCATACCAACCTTCCGGTACACCTCTCGATCATAAGCAAGATGTCCAGCGTCCGATACACCCATCTGGAGATCATCCGCATCATCCTGCACCCATCTTCTCTTTGGCCTTCATTTTCCTCTCTTCCCAGGCGTATAACCCTCCATTATTGTTCTCTACAAACTTTCGTGACGTTTCAAGTGACCAAAATATTTCAATTCCATTTGTCTTATCTTATTTAATAGCCAACCTGCTTCAATATTCAGCTCTTGAAGTATACATGCATTTGTTCTTTTCTTTATCTAAGATATTCTTAGAACTCGTCTACAACATTTATATTCAAAGGAATTTATGCGCTGTTTAGCTTGTTTAGTAAGTGTCCATGTCTCACAGGCGTATGTTGCAGTGGGAAAGTTGCATGCTCTTAAAGATCTAATTTTTGTAGTTCTATCTGTCTCACTCCACAATTTATTCAGTTGTTTTAGTCTCTGAAGAGCAATAGATTGTCGTCTTTTAATTGTTTTCATTGTGTCACCATTGATGGTAATCATTGACCCAAGATATTCGAAATTTCCTACTACCTCAAATGTTTCCTCGTTACCATAAAATTCGTTCTCCATAGTAGTATGATCTGTATGCACTATCTTTGTCTTTGCTATGTTAAGATATAAGTTGCGATTTTCACTATTCAATTGAGTTGAGGCTATTAGATTTTCTATACCATCCTGTGTTGTAGATAGCAATATTGTATCATCAGCATATCGAATCTCTAGTATGTCATGACCATCGATAATTAGGGCATTATAGTGCTCCCTGTTTATATCATCTCTGCAATTTCTCTATATATCAGGGGTGTTCATTTGAAACCCGTTCCAATGGCTTTATTACAAAAGCATGAAAGAAACATTAACAGGTGTGGTAGAATTAAACAAAGCATTCATGTTGAATGAATTACGCACCATGGGTTGGTCAGAATAAGTCGTCGTAGGCATTCAGGCAAGATCCCATTGCTTAGGTAGGCGGCGAATGCCGTCCGCAAAAAAAAAAGGAATGTTGTTACTCAATGAACCAACCAAGTGTTAAACGCGTTCATTACGTCGCATCTGTGTGAAATCATTGCCCCTTGAGAGTTTTTTTACAGGTCCGAACAAATGAAAATCACATGGTGACAAACCAGGACTGTAAGCTGTATGTTGCAGAATTTCCCACTTCTTCCTTGCTAATGCTTCCTGCACAATCCTTGCGACATGCGTGCGAGCATTATCGTGCGACAAAATCACACCGCAAGAAAACATGTCGAGTCGTTTATTCTTGATGGCGTTTTGCAGCTTGTCTAGTGTTTGCAAGTAGTGGGTAGAGTTGATGTTGACGCGAGGTTCTTTAAAGTCCGCCAACAATAGCCCTTCATGGTAAAAACATGCGCTCAGCATAACCCTATCAGCGGAAACCAGTGACTTGAATGTTTTGGCTTTTGGTGATCCAGCATGTTTCCATTGCATGCTCTCTCTTTTGCTGTCGGCTCAAAGTGGTGACAGTATGATTCATCGCCTGCCACAATGCGGAAGAGAAATGAACCACCCTCCACTCTGTAACGCAGCAAGTGGTTCAAACACCATCCCACGCGTTCTTCTTTTTGGTGGTAGGTCAACATCCATGGTACCCACTGTGAACACACCTTCCGATAAAAGAAACTGAATCACCGCTCTTTGAGCTTCTTTGAACGGGATTTAGATCAACACGGCCATTTTCTCAACGGTCAGAAACAGAATCTATGCATCATGCGTCGATAAGCACGTTCATTGTTCAGTACTTATGACATGACTATGACATGATCATGTTCAACGTACGCAATTACGCGCGGTGTGGCACGAATGGATTTCAAATGAACGCTCCTTATATTTTCGGCGTACAGGTTAAACAATTAGAGGGACAGCACACAGCCCTGACGGACTTCTTGCTTGATGTCAAACTAATCTGATGTCTCACCATCTATTATAACCACTGCTTGTTGGTCCAGATTTTTACGAGTTGCATTACATATGATGGAAAGCCAATATACCTCATGATTTCCCAAAGTTTCCCTACTCATTGTTGCTTTGGAGTGTTCATACCCAACACTTGACCAAACATTCAATGTGATTTCCACCATTGTCACAGAATAATCCTGTAAACATATCTTGCTGCTGTATACACATACACATATGATTCTCACCACTCTGTTGTTAAGTAGCCTTCATTTCTAGCAGCCTCGCAAGCACTTACTCCCTTCTAGGTCAGCATGGCACCATGTGGCATTATTTCAGTCTTTACTATAAACTATAATTTATGAACCCACACATTGTATTTTTGGTGAATCTATCACATATCTATTTAGCCAGTAACACATTAATGTCATAGGATAACCATGTAAAATAATTCCCAAAAACATAATCTTGTGCCAGCATGGCTGGCATGACATCAGTCTCTATGATACTTAACCGCCATCAATGACCTATTCTACATATTTCACATCACCATTGTCTGATTGCTGACATCTCTATGTATTAGCCTGTTACATGTTATTTTCATAAAGCTTTAGGGACACTAAATCAATCTGTAGAACAGCTCACTTTAGTAATACTCATCCACATTATCTGTTTGTAATTCTTTGTTCCTACAAGCTCACATAACTAGCAATTCTTTTCACCCACGCCTGTTCTACCATGTAAACACTTTCAAGTTGGAAAACTGGCGTGTGCTGCGATTTAACAAATAATTATTAAATTAAACATTTTAAACTTACGGCTTTCTCTTATGACATAGTTTGTTCACTGACGAACACATGGGAAACCACACATCTCTCATCTCATGGCGGGCTGGCCACAAAACTACATACACAGGGCCCAAGCGCCTGCCTTCACAAACCAAGCTGGCTGCTGCAATCAAAATGGCCTCAGGTCTCTTTGTTTCAAGTGGCGTTTCCGGCGTTGCCAGATATTTTCTTGAGGCAGACCAAACCAAAATTCGTTGGTTTGACGCTATCACACACACACACACACACACACACACACACACACACACACACACACACATATATATATATATATATATATATATATATATATATATATATATATATATATATATATATATATATATAACAAGTGTGACACTCCTGATTATCACCCATACTGAAACATCCAAATATACCCATGTCTGCAATACGACAGATAATAAATAGCATATTCACGCCATGTATGTTATCAATGTCAATCTTTGACATTACCCAAATCACACTTACGGAAAATCAACACTTGTGAGATGAGATGCTTGAGGAGAGTTGCTAACTTCACAATCCGAGACTGAATAAGAAATGATATTATTATCAGACAGACATTGGGATCCACACACAGTGCCACATTTATCGAAAAAATAGAAGATCAAATAGTTTTGCCATCTCATTAGAATTCAACACCATCAATTACAGCACTGGTCTTACATCAAAGAACATCTGCAACGAGAGCAAGAGGACGCCTATGAAGAAAATGGCTTGACGACGTCAAAGATAATATACAATCACACTGGATGACACTATCCAGTCCCACCCATCGGAAGCTGGAGCGATATTTACTCCTCTCCACGTCGCTTGATGTTTGGACGATGATGACGATGATGAACATTGTTGACTAATTGTATGCTATACAACATTGCAGTGTACAGACGCTATTAAATTTCATAAAAACATTTAATTAACCAATCTGCAGAAACATGCGATATAGTTGAGAGTTTTGATAACCTGACACCAATATTTGGTGTTCTTGAAACTCCTAGGTTACTCTTAGCAACACTGAAATATGGGGTTGGATTTTACGTAATTAAATAACCGCATGTACTGCAACCGCAGCTTAAAGTTGAAAATAAACAGTGAGCTAACAACGCTTGCCGATAACGCCAGCTTATTTAACAATGCAATCGAAAACAAAAAGTTTTAAATGGAGGTTTCATATTGACATTGTCGGTGTAAAGCGACACTAACAGTGACCAAAGTGGGCGCTGTGTCTGTAGCCTTCTTGTTCTAGCCCAGTGGTTCTCAACCGGTGGGGAATTCCCCCCCCCCCCCACCAGGGGGGAGTTTTAGGATTTCCAGGGGGGATGAAGATCATTTCAACATCGAGTTAATACAAGAACCGATTACTTGATATTGGTTTTCCCTTCATACTTTACAGTTATGCACGTCTCATCCTTCTAAAATTCATTTTTTTAAAGTAAGTAGACCCACAAATCACGTTTTATGTGGATGTCTAGACCTGTTTCAACATATTTACCTTCCATTTTTACGTATACTGTGTAGGGGTAGGGACAATTTTAGGTAGGAAATATGAAAAGGGGGGAATGACGTTCTGAAAATATGGTGAAGGGGGGCACGGGTAAAATTTTTGATAGGAAGTGGGGGGGGGGGACGTTCTGAAAATATGGTGCAGGGGGGCACGGGCCAAAAAAGGTTGAGAACCACTGTTCTAGGCTATTGCTGATGTGTTTGTAAGTAGCTGGGTAACCACTGGCCGGCCTTGGAATAATAATTCTTATGAGAGTATAATGACAATATTAGGTCATAGAATAATTACTCGTATCAGACATACTTTGAGTATACTCGGTTATAGAATAATCAGTCTATGAACCATTCACTGAGAATACTAAAGGTAATTTGTCTGTCAATTACAGGACGTCGTAACCTGGAATATTTTGGTTGTTTGTTATTAACTAGGAAATTTTTTACATTCAGTAGAATTCCATAGCTTTCTGAGCGGCCGACTTTCATACCATCGAAACCAACGCAAAGTCTTGCTTATGATTTTGAACTCTCGACTCTGTATGTCGGGGAATTGTGAAGGGTGTTAATCAATCAATCATGTGCCATGCCGGAAAGCGTGGGCGGTCATGACTCGCCATTTCACTCGATCACCAGTGTCGTGGATCAGCTCAGTGTTCCTGTCTCGTCCATACCATGTGGCCAAGCCATCCAGGTATTTTCCTCTCGGTCTTCCTCTTGGTCTGTTCCCCTCTATCTTGCCAGCTGTCACTGGCAATCCATTTCTTCTCATAACATGTCCAAAAAATTTTGACTGTCTACGTCTAATTTCTCTAATCAGTTTACGATGTTCATTTGTCTCCTGTAGTACTTGGTCATTGGTTTTTCTGTCTGTCCATGGTATTCTTTGCATTTTCCTCAGAAACCACATTTCTGCAGCCATCAGATGCTTTTCAGCTTGACTGCTCATTGTCCAAGTTTCACATCCATACAAAAGAACAGGCTCTATGTATCCCCTCAACACTCTTTTTCTCGTTTCAATTGACATCTTTTTATTGGTCACAATGTTTTTCATCTTGCTAAAGGCTACATTCGCCATGGCGATTCTTGTTCTAATCTCTTCAAGGCATCTCCCATCAGATGTTATAACTGTTCCAAGATAATTGTACCGATTCACTTTGTCAGCAACCGATGTTTCAGGCTTCATAGGATTACTTCTCTCGCACCACACAAGGAACTTGCAAGTCGTGTGAGAGGAAATGGATGATACATTTTATTTGCCGTTGGCTCTTTACATTTACAAAACAGTCGCTATTAAATCACACACAAAGCCACAGAATTGCCTATCACTAGTTTCCTAAGCCTATTGCTAATCTCTATCTACTTGGCTACAGAAACCCCTATCGACACTAAACGGTGCGCTCGCTAAGAGGTCAGTCCCCAGTCTGATTCTTCTCCTCGCGTGGCTACACAGCACGCGGAAGGACCTTGTGCGTCCTTCGACTTTTTGCGTGTTGTCACACCCAGCACGCTTATAGCAGCCGTCTCCTATTGAGTGGCACTCAACTTCTCTGTGGCTATCACGTAGGCGTGATTCTGCCGTGACCAGAGTACTAACTATCTGGTCGACGCCTCCGTGTCTCATGAGAGAACTAGTTAATAGTCCCCCTTCCTATCACCTACCCTGCCCTCATACCGGGCACTCTGTTACCTCTGATCTACTTGAGGTTGACCACTCTTCCCGGTGGTCTTCTATCTTGAGGCAGACCTCAGACCTCTATACTTCAGTCTTTGACACACACCCTCCCCTCCTGTGTTGCGTCACCAACTTTGACTCCTTGGTTGTGACGCAAGAGGTTTCTAAAAAAATTAGTGTATCTAATTTTTGTCAAAGACTGCTGATAACCTGGCTTTGGGTAATTCAATAGACTTCTACTGACTATTGTCACAATGTAGTATCACTTTACTTGGCTACTGGCAATCGCCACAAACTTGCCTGGTTGGCGTGAGCCCTCTTCTCAATCGCAATATTATATTAATTAGAGGTATGTCTGAACCGGACCATTGTCTTATAAGACCTGCCCTCAAATAGTAAATTAACTCACTACCCATACAAAGTTGACTTTCTTAGGGTCAACACATGAATTGCTTCATGTCCCCCATATAATATTAAACAACCATTACACAAGATGTGTGCGACAGGCTTTACCTATCTCGCTTCCGCGTGTAAAGTTATCTTTCACTGTTAAGTTAGTGTTTCGTTGTCTATTGTGTCCCCTGACCCGGAGTTATCTCCCTTTGATCTACCGAAAATGTATGCAATTTACATGATAGTTTTCCTGGATGTTTGCGTGTTTGGATCTAACTAATAGTATAATCTACCTTCTGACATGTGTGTTTCTTTATAATATGTATGTGAGTTAGTTTTCAAGTGCCATAATTCGGTTAAATGTGGCCACAAACCAGTGTATAAAACTAATTGGTGACCACGTTTCCGTCTTATGAGACTTAAAATACTTTATCTAAGATGTACACTAAACTACACACAACACATTCACGACAGCACACTTACAACATCGAAAGCAAACATTTGACGCAGACAAAAATAAAAAAGTCGCGTTGAGCGGCAGAAAAAAAATCCGCTGACTGATCTCACTCTCTGTTGTATATTTTACATATGCTCTCACTTTTACACTTGTGTCACACATCTTTTACCTTCACAATTATTTAAAAACCTTGGAGTGACACTGTACAAGTTTGGCTCAGTTTGAGAAAGTTGAGCTTCATGACTGTGCGTAAATTGCTGCACGAGTCATGTATTTACAACATATTTACATGTAAGAAAAAGGGTTGATGGTTTGTACCCTGGTATTATTAACCACTATATTCTACTGAAATAATACTCTAAATACTGAAATACTAATACTAACTCTATAAATGTGTATTTAATGTGTTACCTACTTTAATCTAATTTAAGGGAAGTAATCTAACTATTTAAAATGAAATTGATGTGAGATGAGTTATGTAACTAACTAAAATGGGTAATGTGAAATGTAATAAATTATGTCCCTTTCTAACATGGGTAATGTGAAATGTAATAAATTATGTCCCTTTCTAACATGGGTAATGTAAAATATAACAAAATTATGAATAATGTTTTTAAATGAAAAAAAGAAAAAAATATATATGATTGATATTTTTACTCTAAATGGTGTAACTGATGTATGTTTATTTGTATAATTCTTTTATCCTATCCGGTGTAAATTAATTATAATATTACATGAACAAGTTTGTTAAATGGACTGGTTCATTAAGATGGCATGAACTCTAGTGAAATGAACCAAAGTGAAATGTAACAAACTAAATGGTACTATTACTATCTAAACTTTTTATCCTAGTTTATAATTAGATGTTATTACGTTTAAATTACTATCCTAATCTACTTTTAAGCTAAGTAAGTGGGTAAATTAATGATCTATCTAAACTACTAAAGAAAATGAAAACTATTATATTTCCTAAATCTAAATGTATCTTAGAGTGACCTAATCTAACCATAATTTATCACTATATTAAAAACGTTATAATACATATCACAATGAGTCTATATATACATGGTATTTAAATACCTCAGGTTAGTCGTTGCCTTAATGTTTAGAAATTGCTTTCATTGGCATAGTATATATACACAATTGTCCTGGGTATATTAAATACATTACACTGTCATACTTGTGTCCTATGGGTATTGCACCTGTAGAGTTTGCTGGTGTCGTAGACAAGTATTTCCGTGTCTATTATTTATGTACTGTTCTGACACTGTTTTTCCCTGCTTAACACAGATGATTCACCGGAACACATATGGAGCTTAGTATGTAACGAGCTGTCTTAGTTCACACGGTGATATACTGGTTCACGGAGTATAGTTCTTCTCTTGCTGTCTATGGACACATAGTAGTTCACTGTTCTTAGTACCTAGTTCAGAACATAATGTCTATGTATTCATAAAATATTTCATATAGAATATTCTAATGTACTAATTTAACCTCTATTACTCTACACTCTCATGTCGGTTATCTGGTATTTCTACCTCAGATGGTCGACTAAGGGTATCTGCCAGAATGTTGTCCTTACCCTTAATATGCTCTATACTAAAAGTATAATTTTGTAGTATTAACGACCACCTGTATATACGGTCATTCCGATGCACACCACTTTGTATGACCGTGATTGGGGAGTTGTCTGTCTGGACAACGAAGTGAACACCCGCTAGAAATCGATGCAGCTTCCTCACCGCATAGATGTCGCTTAGGGCTTCCAACTCTGATATGGAATATCTGGACTCAGCAGGTGTGATCTTGCCGCTCACGTAGCAAATCGTATGGAAGATGCCATCATAAAACTGGCCTAGTACTGCAGCGATGGAGATCCTGCTGGCATCTGTCCTAAGATAATAAACGAGCCTAGGATTAGGCAAGCGGAGGATTGGTACATTACTAAACAGGATTTTCAATTTTGACAATGCAGAAATTAGTAATGCATCTTTGACATCTAATTTTACAGATGCTTTTAAAACATTTGAAAATACACTTGTAATTTCCGCTAAGTTTGGTATAAACTTGCTATAGTAATTTACTAAACCCAAAAGGCTTCTGACCTGCTTCTTTGTTGTTGGCATGGTCAGGTTCATAATTTTGGTAATAATTCTATTGTCAGTTTTTAGTTGATCTTGTGAAATGACATGGCCCAAAAAATCAATTTCTTGTAGGCCCAATTCAACTTTGCTCGGTTTGACAGTGAGACCGAAGAGTCGCAACCTATCCAAGACATGTCTTAGTTTCAGTAAGTGTGTTGTCCAGTCATCTGTATGGACACATATATCATCTATATACGTCACTGTATTCGTCACTCCGTGAAGTAGATCTCTAGTCAAACGTACGAAAGTGGCAGGATCGTTTCGAAGTCCGAAAGGAAGAAAACGCCACTCGTAAAGTCCTAAAGGTGTTGAAAAAGCAGTAAGATGAATAGATTGAGTCTGCATAGGGACCTGCCAATATCCCTTAGTAAGATCTAATTTAGAAAAGATTTTGGAGGTGGACATGTCAAGAATAAGATCTTCGCAGGAAGGAATTGGTTCTGCGTCGATCTTAGTGACGTTGTTGAGCTTTCTATAGTCCACACACAGACGAATTGTGGAGTCTTTTTTCTTAACTAGGACGATTGGAAAGGAGTACTCAGATGTAGATTTCTGGATGATCCCACTAGCTTCTAAATTAAGAATTTCCTTATTTAGATTTTCTCTATAGCTAAGTGGGATAGAGTACGGCCTGCATTTTATAGGCTTAGAGTCCGAGAGAAGAATGGAGTGCTCGATTCTGTCCGTCCTACCTGGAATGTCAGAAAATATGTCTTTATACTCCGTCACTAATTCTATTAATTGTCGTCGTTGAACGTCTGTTAGTCCCTGTTCTATCCGTATGCTATCTAATGTAGCAGTCTTGTCCACAATAGGAACAGGTAGTTCCATTCCGTCGTCGTCTACCTGATTGAGTACGGTAGTGGTGCTAAGTGCGTTTTCTGTAATCTCACTAAGTGTATGCATCTCGTCGGATTTGCCAGTCTCGCTAACTAGTGTAGTTGCGTTGTGTACGTCTGTCGTCTCATCACTAGGTGTGGGTGCACTGTGTTCGTCTGTCTCTACTTCTGTCTCTTGTCGTGAAAAGTAGGGTTTCAACATGTTGACATGAAATATCTTTAAGTGTCCGTTTATCGATATTTCATAGTCGACATCTGAAATTTTTCGTACCACCTTGAATGGCCCTTGCCATGAGGTCAATAATAAATTTCGTTTGTCTGGAAGTAACAAAAGTATGTCTTGATCTGGTTCAAGATCAATTGTTCTCGCACTTTTGTTTGCGTATTGGCGGTAGATTTGACCCTTCCTCTCCAAAGCTGCCTTAGCTATGATACACGATTTCATGATTTTATCTCGTGTTTCTGTCACCATTTCATAAGGTGTTTTTGGGGTTGGAATTTCGATGGAATTCGTTATTACCTGATGATAAATGGTTAGGGGTCCACGTGGGTTAGCCCCGTATACTAATTCAAACGGAGAGAAACCCGTGCTTGAATGGGGAATCTCCCGATAGGCGAACAGCACTGTTGGTAACAGTGTATCCCAATCAGCTGGGTTCTCTGCTGTTACCTTAGCCAGCATATGCTTAAGATCTCCGTTAATTTTCTCTACTATACCATTGCTGGCTGGATGGTACGCTGTTGTAAAATGCTGTTTAATCCCTAACATTTTTGTAAGGGCTTGCGTTGCAGCCGATATGAATTGAGTTCCACGATCGGATAAGATGGTACCTGGAAATCCGAATCGTGAGAACAGGTGTAAAAATACATTGGCAACATCTTTGGAGGTGATGTATTTCAAAGCTACTGCCTCAACCCACCTTGAACATAGATCGACCATCGTTAGTATAAAGCGATTTCCTTTGCTGGACACCTGATTCAGGGGTCCAACAATATCTACCGCCACACTCTCAAATGGCCTAGAAGCCAGTGTAGAAGGTTGTACTTCAGCTGTAGGATGTTTACCCTTACGTACTAGTTGTTGACAGACATTACAAGAACGACAAAATAATTTTATATCATTACAAAAACCTGGCCAATAAAAATGAGCCTGAATTCTGGCCCTGGTTTTGTCATATGCAAGGTGACCAGCAAACGGTGACTCATGTGCAATCTTTAGCACAGTTAGGCGGTGTTGTACAGGTAACACCGTTTGCTGAATCTCATGGTTACCAGTTGTATAATACCTAGTAAGAATACCATTACAAAGTCTAAAGAACCATGATGCGTTTTTTGTCACTTTGGCTCTTTCTTTCAATAATTTTAAATATGGAGACACACTAGGATCAGCTTTCTGCTGTTCTATAAATTTTTGTCTGGTGGTATCATCCGTGCTAGTTGGTGATAGCAACAGTAGTCTCTCATCTTGTAGTGTGTCTTGATGTTTCATAGCGTCTGCTCTAGTTGTTGCATTAGCTGCATTTAATTTTTCCCATGCAGCTATTTCATCGCTAGTACATTGTTTCAATTGGGGTAAGCAACCCAAAATTAAATCCGTACACGGGTTGTCAAGTATTGCACAAGTAAACGTACCAGAAAGGAAAGGAGTGTTAATACGGGCTTTGGCCAAAGGGTAAATTTCAATGTTACCCGAAAAAGTTCGGCATTTGACCGAGTCACCTGTTTAATCATTTTGACTCACCAGTTCCTTTCTAAGACCAATAAGGGTGCTGCCGCTGTCCAGCAAACATTGGCATGGTCTGTCGTTGACCATTGCATTGTGGAACACCAAATTGCCTCTGGAGGCTAATGCTGCATTTACACTCTCAGTTGAGAATGGTACTGTATGTCCACATTCTAATTTTCCGTCTGCATGAAATTGGTGACATCGCTCACAACTGTCAAAGCTCAATATATCGTTCACACAACACACATCTTCAGATTGGTTAAAAGGTAATTCATTTTCAACTTCACACTCAGTCTCACTACCACTATCAGAAGATATATCAATCAAAATAGCATTGTTGGCTTTCATGCGTTGGCGCCCCAGGCACTTATTTGAATAATGGCCGTAGCTGGAACAAAAGAAGCATTTGACTGCACGCCGGTATGCAGTTCTTTTGTTTTGTTGCTTCTTAATGACATTTTCAAGATGTGCCGGATAGTTAGGCGATTTATCACACATAGAATAAGTGTCATGCAAAAGTTGACAGTAGACACATTTCGACACCTTCTTATCTTTCTTGTCGACTTTATGAAATGGTTTTCTATTACTCTGATAGTTTTTAGGTTGGTCCTTTACAAAAGAAACTATTTCAGAGTCGCTACTTGATGTCTTAAAAATATCTCTATTTGAGGAAAAATATGCAGAGCCTTTCTTTTCAAATTGTTCTATGGTCTCAATGTCTGACTGCTGCAGGAATTTAGCAAAAGGAGATGGTATAGTGGATATGACTTTATCCATGGCTATTAGATTTTTAAGTCTGTCAAAGTCTTTTCCTATATTAGCTGCATTAAGCCACCTATTTAGTACACTTTGGACATTTGAGACGTAATCAATGAAAGTCTCACTAGGTTTTGGTTTTAAATTTGAGAACTGAACCTGATACCCAGGGGCATCAAGTAAAAAGTGTTGCATTATCCTATCATGGATGTACTGATAGTTAGATCTAAGATCAGTTGGTATTGATTCTATCACCTTAAGGGGCTCACCACTCAGGTTCTTCATATAAATCATAGCCCACATTTCTATTGGAACTTGGTGATATTTAAACTGATACTCGATATTTTCTGTCCAGGCTGATATGGAATCTTCTTTACAGAATGGTTTAATAATATTTTTGTACTTATTAAACTTATTTTCTTCTTGTTGGCTTTTTAGTTTAGTAGCAGAGATCTCTAAGTGTGAATCTACATCCATACCTTTCATCTTTAACTGTGTCTCTGATTCTACTTGTATTTGTTTTTCCTTCACTCTTGCCATCTCATCTATCTCTCTTTGCTTTAGTTCCTTTTCTTGATCTAATTGTTTTTGCTTTAATTCTTTTTCCTGATCTAACTGTTTTAGCTTAATGTCCTTATCATGTTCTAAATGCTTTTGTTTAATTTCTAATTCTTTTTGTTTTGTAATCTCAGCTAGTTCTGCAATCTCCTTTTGGTGTTGTCTTTCTCGTGCGCGTTCATCTCTCTCCGCATCCTTTGCTTCTTTAAATTTTTGATCAGCATATTGTTCTAGATCCTTTCCTGTGTATTGTAACTCTTTACCTGCTTTTATGAAATCAGCTAAAGTAGCCATGTTGTTCGGTAATTAGCTAGCGTTAACAGGCACTGACCTCTTTAATTACTTATTTATCTTAGATATGTTATGTTTCTTAATCTCTGAGCACTACCACTTGTACTCTTTGTTTATAACCTGGAAAATTTTATCCTGAAAAACAGAGCACAAAAATATGCTAATGCATCACACGCTGAAAAAGAGATGCATTATTAATCACATTGCATGCCAAATACGTTGAGTATACTCATCTTAATGTTCCAGACAATCAAGCACAATCGTTTGGCAACTCAGGTCTAATCGTTTGGCACTGCGGCATACACACGAGTTACTTTTCTATTCGGCTGTTGTTCACCCTGGTTCACAAGAGCAGCAACAATTAACAGATTGCAAACGACATATTACTTTCGACAAATTGGTACGATCACAATGACATGCCCCCAGACAAATACAATGTAAATTAATTAATATTAAATGTCAATGTCCTGTCTTCGTTCTACCGTTTTATGCCTTTCGTTCCTACTCTAGTTTAATCTATGGAAGTGTTGTGCAGACCAAGTCTAATTTGCATAGCCAGAAAGTAGTGCCATCGCGACGGTGAACAAATAGAAAAAGTAAGAAAAAAATTCAATAACTGCTTTGAAATAAATATAAATATAATAATACTGTTTAAATAAATAAATATATTCATTCATTAACTTAAATAAACAAATAATAGTTAATATAAAGCACAGATTCAGGCGGGCAGCAGCTTGGCGATTTGTAAACAACCAGATGCTGAATGCAAATGGCGTAAAACAACTGTTTGTCAGTCGCAATACGTCAGAGGCGCAGCGCTATTTTTAGCTTGCACAAATCGATAATGTCGCCGGCATGTGTATCGCTCCGCCATGAATCATTTTTGATAATTATTCATAAACAAATAAGTAATTACATAAATAAATGAAAGAAACTCATAATATCAATACTTACAACTTTGAAGAACACATAAATATAAGTACACAATATTTCAGTAAACACAAATAAACATAATTTTGTCACGATAGGCACAGCTCAGCTCGCAACTTGTTCTAGTCTGCACACGTCATCAGTCACTGACACAAATTAAACCTTGTAATTCACTACTCGTAACCTTAGTCTAGAGCCATGGGTGAGTGTAATAGCTTGAACTTTTGTCCAAGCCACACTTCTGACACCACTTTTAATCCTCGCCTGTCAGCAACCGATGTTTCAGGCATCATAGGATTACTTCTCTCGCACCACACAAGGAACTTGCAAGTCGTGTGAGAGGAAATGGATGATACATTTTATTTGCCGTTGGCTCTTTACATTTACAAAACAGTCGCTATTAAATCACACACAAAGCCACAGAATTGCCTATCACTAGTTTCCTAAGCCTATTGCTAATCTCTATCTACTTGGCTACAGAAACCCCTATCGACACTAAACGGTGCGCTCGCTAAGAAGTCAGTCCCCAGTCTGATTCTTCTCCTCGCGTGGCTACACAGCACGCGGAAGGACCTTGTGCGTCCTTCGACTTTTTGCGTGCTGTCACACCCAGCACGCTTATAGCAGCCGTCTCCTATTGAGTGGCAATCCACTTCTCTGTGGCTATCACGTAGGCGTGATTCTGCCGTGACCAGAGTACTAACTATCTGGTCGACGCCTCCGTGTCTCATGAGAGAACTAGTTAATAGTCCCCCTTCCTATCACCTACCCTGCCCTCATACCGGGCACTCTGTTACCTCTGATCTACTTGAGGTTGACCACTCTTCCCGGTGGTCTCCTATCTTGAGGCAGACCTCAGACCTCTATACTTCAGTCTTTGACAACTTGTTGAAGAATATTTCCATTTACTTGTATATTACATTGTGGCACTTCTTCCTTCCTACTGACGACCATAACCTGAGTCATTATACAATTTAATTCTAACCCCAGTTGCTCACTGTGTACAACAACCGCATCTACTAATTGTTGCAGGTCTTGCACATTGTCTGCAATTAATACTGTATCCTCTGCATATCTAATGTTATTGATGTTTCGTCCTCCAATGCCGATTCCATTTATATCCTCTACATTTCTGAAAATATTTTCACTGTACAGGGAAAAAAGATCTGGAGACATCACTCATCCCTGCCTAACACCTCTATTAATTGGCTGATACTGTCCCACTTCATTATCAATCCTTATTGCAGCTTGTTGTTTCCAATATATGTTTTTTATAAGTCTAATGTCTTTCCCATCAATTTGTAGATCTGCAAGCATATCCACCATGCTGACATGTCTAATGCTATCAAAAGCCTTTGTATTGCTAATTTTAACGTCTCTGTCCTTGTCTTGCGATGATCGGTCTTTAAGCGAATCATGATATACTAGGCACTTTTAAAGAGGTAGTTTGCCGTTGCTTTCCTCTATGGCAGTGACCTTACTGGTCGGAGACCGCAGCCATTGACTCAAGACGAGTTCGTCTGCCTGCCGTCATGTAAACTCGAGGCCATGACCCACAAATATCTGTCGGCTGCCCTCAAAATTACATCCACCACCTGCCTTCCGTGGCTTCTTTTGAAAACTTCCAATAAAAGGAACACAATATAACATCACATAATCCACAGGGAAACACTATTCACAGGGAATCCAAAGGAAATCACACGAAATCCAATGAAAAACACTAAATAGCGTCCCTCCGAAAAGTTACGCTTCATCTTGTCGTCATTGTACCGGAAGTATTCGGGTGTTAATTATCCGTAAATCAGAGCGCCGGCGTGAGAATACTCGGCCTTAGAATACCCAGTCGTGTGTACATGAACAATACACTGAAAATACCAAGTGTTGGAATAATTAGCCACGTGTACATAAGCCAAGTGGATAATTTTAAATACCTAGGGGCACTTATAACATCGGATGGAAGATGTACAACAGAGATTAAGAGCAGAATAGGGCAGGCAAACGCCGCATGTCAGAAAATGAAGAGCATCTTATGCAATAAGTCGCTATCAATGAATGCAAGAAAGAGAGTGCTAAAATGCTATATAGAACCAGTTTTGCTGTATGGCAGCGAATCTTGGAATGTAAATGAACAAATTAGGAAGAATTTAGAAGCAACAGAGATGTGGTTTTTAAGACGAATGTTGCGAATTCCTTGTACTGCCAGAATAACTAACAACGATTGACTCAAAGAGGCTAATGAAACTAGAACACTATATACAACAATAAGAAAGAGACAAACAGCTTTCTTTGGTCATGTGATGCGAAGAGAGGCATTGGAGAACATAGTGACAACTGGAAAGATCGAGGGGAAGAGAGGCAGAGACAGACCAAGAGAAATGATGCTGGACGGATTGAGACGATGGCATGGAGGAATATCATCAGCAGAGTTGATCCAGAACACCAAAGACCGAGATCTGTGGAGAGACATGAACGCCTACGCCAGCCGACACGGCACTTGATGATTGATGACATAAGCCACAGAACCAAATACTAAGTGTCAGAATAATCAGTTTTGTGTGCATGAGCCACAGAATTAACTACCCAGTCTTGTGGACATGCGCCACATAATGAAATACTAGGTGTTAGAATAATTAGTCTTGTGTACACGCGCCACAGAAATAAATACTAGGTGCTAGAATACTTAGTCTTGTGTACATGAGGCACAGAATTATATACTAGGTGTTAGAATAATTAGTCTTGTGTGCATGAACCACAGAATCAAATACTATTTGTTAGAATAATCAGTCTTGTATACATGAGCCACGTGATTAAATATTCAGTCTTTTGTATATGAGCCACATAAGTAAATACTAGGTGTTAGAATAATTAGTCTTGTGTATATGAACAACATAATTAAATACTATGTGTTAGAATAATCAGTCTTCTGTACACGAGCTACATCATTAAATATTAAGTGTTAGAATACTCAGTCTTATATACATGCACAACATACTCAAATACTAGGTGTTAGAATAATCAGTCTTGTGTACACGAGTCACAGAATTAAATATTGGGTGTTAGGGTAATCAGTCGTATGTACTTGAGCAATACAATTAGAATACTACTCTGTGCATGTTACATCTTATACGTAAAGTAGGATGCTAGATTATGGTGTCACAATATAACGTCTTTCTAGCACTTTCTAGGTTTCTCACGGTTGCGATTGCGTGAGGAATTGGGTGGCTCTGAATACTTTATAAAAGACTTTCCCAAATTGTGGTTATATTTGTGTACCTAGTTATGACCGCATGATGATGCATACATCCTTTTTTATACATCCTTTGCAGCATAAATTAAAGATACTTTTATAGTTGACACCATCTTTGCTCGTGATTTTAAACCTGTTCGTTTTATCTGTTCTGTTCGCTAATCAGTTTGACTAGATGTCAAGAATTACTTTTTTAAAAATGGGTGGTAAATTTAATGCCTGTGAAACAGAAATGCAGTTAACGAAACACATTTAACGGCGTTTCATTTACACAGCAATTGAAACATTGTTCCCACACATTTAATACATTCAACAATTTAAGTATCAAATTAAACGCGTGTGAATAAACACACGCACTTCTCGGTAACAATTTGTTCTGTTGGTCAGACTCGTGACTCATTGTTTAATGCCGTGACACAACTAAATGGAACATATCCAATCCCGTGGAACCATTTTTCTTTAATTCTTTTATAGCGGATACATTTACGGCTGTGATAAAGGCCTGCAAAGTGTTATATTTGATATGATAACACGTTGTATCTAGTATAGTGCATGGCTTCGTCAAGTGTAGTAACATCTGCATTATTGGGTTTCTTGTTAGATTCTGTGAAGGACATATAAGTGCTCTATCGTGCTCATGGCGTCAAATAATACAGACACATGTTACATTCAGAACCCAACCGCCACGTATACTGTATTTATTGTCATATTTATGGACACCGTTGCCGTCTGTGAATGTTTGACAGTGATTCTCATAATATGGCGAACGGAAACATTGCACCGAACCACTAATATATTTGTGGCATCTCTAGCTGTGAATGACGCTTTAATAGCAACATCTTTCATTTTCAGTGAAATATCAGACGTTCTAAAGAATTTGTTAACATCCGACACATCAGATCAAATAAACCGGATTATGTTTGGCGTGATTTCTGGAATGGTCCTTATGTTAATGTTGCATATGGCCATCATTGCTATAGATCGGTTCATTCATGTTGCCTATCCGTTTTACTACATGAAGGAGGTAACGAAACGCCGTACATTCCACACTCTAACGGTTTTGTGGAGTGTAGCATTCGTCGTGGTAATTATCAGTGCAATTGTTTTGTATGATTTCACCTCTAGAAAGTGCGTCACTACACAACAACCGTTGGCTTATTACTGCATATTTGCCGTCATTTACATGTTTACACTAATGGCTACCTTTATTTGTTACTTGAAAATCGCTTACGTGGCTTTCCAGCACAAAAAGGCCGCTAATGCACGAAGGCTACAGGCTACGGATAAAGAGTTGAGAAACAATCGCATGGCGGCTGTCAGAAGTGTCAAGTACTTTGCCATTATGTTTGGAGTCTTCACTGTGTGCACTTTTCCACTTGTTATATCCTCTGTAATTTCTTATATTTACAGAATTCCAGATTACTTTACCATGGTATTTTACTATCTGGTTCACATTCATTCAATTGTAAATTTTATAACATATGGTAAAACAAACCGAGATTTTTCAACGACGTGTAAGAAAACGCTCAGTAACGTAAAAGATAAATGCTTCAAAAGCATGTGTAATGCCTGAAATGTGTTTCTTATTAAGTATACTCGAAGTTATACAAGACGTTCAAGCCATTCAGAAAAAGGCTTCCGACAAAGGATACAAAGACAGTTGCTCGAAAACATCATAGCCACGTACCACACGAGCCAAAGTGCAATAAGAACACAAGAAAGTATTTCAGACATGTTCACAGTCGATACAGGAATGAGACAGGAATTTGTGATTCTCTTGCTTTTTAATATCTACATAGACAGAATATACAAAGAAGCAAGCCTTGACAGAACCGATTCTGAAAATGTCCAACTCTTTACTTTATTCGAAACAACAGATCCACCCCTCTATAAATTAGCATTTATTTGCAGAGGTTCAGTTCCTGTTTTGTAACAACGAGGGCAGCTGCACGACCACGACGGTAAGCTGAGTTCAGCGTGCTAGGAGGGTACTAATCAGAGAGTTGCTTTTTGCGGATGCTGCTGCGATTACGACCCACTCTGAGGAAGAATTACAACATCTACTATCTGCATTCTCCAATGCTTGTTCTGAATTTGGTTTAACAATTAACAAAAAGAAGACACAGATTATGTCACAAGGTGCACATGATGTACCATCAATCTTTATTGACGATGCCGAACTGGAGATAGTAGACCATTTTACATATCTAGGATCAGAGGTAAATAGCAAATTATCCCTCTATCAGAAAATCAACATCAGGATTGGCAAGGCAGCAACAACAATGAACATGTTAGCAAAAAGAGTCTGGGAGAACAGGAAGCTTACTGCCAAAACAAAAGTCCTCGTCTACCAAGCCTGTGTCCTTAGTACTCTTCTTTATGGCAGTGAAACCTGGACAACTTACTCACGCCAAGAAAAACGTTTAAACAGCTTTCACATGCGGTGTCTGCGAAGAATACTTGGTATTAAGTGGCAAGACAAAATCACAAATACTGAAGTATTGGAAAGATCAGGTTGTGTTACGGTGTATTCCATGCTCAGTCTTCGTAGACTTAGATGGATAGGACACGTTAAGAGGATGGATGATGGTAGAATACCAAAGGACATCTTTTTTGGTGAATTACAGACGGGTAGGAGATCTCAGGGTCGGCCTCTACTACGATACAAAGATGTGTGTAAGCGGGACATGATTGATACAGGCATTGATAATGCACATTGGGAGCACGTGGCCGCTGAACGTGTTGCATGGAGGGCAACTATCAGAAATGGAATAAAGACAAAGGAGAAAATTATTGCAGATAAAGCACACACAGAGCGTGAGAGACGTAAGATGGTGCAAAATGGTGGAAGTGACCATGTTTTCACATGCACCTACTGTGGGCAAACATTTGCAGCAAGAATTGGCCTTACCAGCCACACTCGCCACCGCCATGGATCGTAGTTATTAAGCCTATTTGAAGCACAATGTACCAAACTATCGTCTGTCAAGACGGAAAGGTGCCAATGAGATACAATACACATATAAATACAGTCGAAACTGAAGTAATGCAGGTTAGAAGATATCTTGGTCCATCCGTTATAGTGATATGTTGTACACCCAGGAAACAAGTTAAAGTATTTAAATATCTAGGAAGAATGATCACAGGATATTGCAGAATTAACAGAGAAATGGAAATAAGAAGTTACTAAGCAAGTGTGCTTACATATCAACTATCACCCATATATTTCTATCCACAAAACGGCAGATAAAATATAACATATTCACACCAACCTCTGCTACCAATGTCAAACTTGTGCATTATCCAAATCACACTTACGTAAGCTCAACAACTGTTAGATCAGATGCCAGAGAAGAGATGACACCTTAACTATCCGAGACCGAGTAAAACATGATGTTATCAGACAGTCGCTTGGTTCAACACCTATACTGAAAAGCAGGAGATCAAATGGTTTGGCCATATCGTTAGGATGCTTTATAATCAATTACCAGCACTGTGGGCGGTCATATTCTGCCATCTCACTCGATTACCAGAGTCGTGGATCAGCTCCGTGTTCCTGTCTCGACCATACCACGTGGCCAAGCTATCCAGGTATTTACTTCTCGGTCTTCACATTGGTCTCTTCCCTTCGATCTTGCCAGTCGTCACCAAGTTCTCCAAGTCATTTCTTCTCATATCATCTTCTTCTTCTTCAGCTTTCCGAGCCATTGAGGTTCTTTGCTGCAAATACAATCCGTCTCCATTCGTCTCTCTGGTGGACCTTCTCTTGCCAGTCGTTGATTCCAAGTGCTTGTAGGTCTGTACATGTATTATCTCTCCACCGTCTTCTTGGTCTATGTCTAATGACTCTAATCAGTTTACGATCTTAATTTGTTTCTTGAAGGACTTGCTCATTGGTTTTTCTGTCTGCTCATGGTATTCTGTGCATTTTCCTCAGAAACCACATTTCCACAGCCATCAACTGTTTTTCAGCTTGACTGCTCATTGTCGACGCCTCACATCCAAACAAAAGTATAGGTTGTATGTAGCATCTCAACGCTCTTTTTCTCGTTTCCATTGATATCTTTTTATTGGTCAGTATGTTTTTCATATTGCAAAAGGCTAACTTCGCAATGGCAATTCTTGTTTTAATCTCTTCAAGGCATCTCCCATCATATGTTATGACTGTGCCGAGATAACAGTATCGATTCACATGTTTAAGAATATGTCCATCTACTCGTATATCACATTGTGGTATTTCCTTCTTCCCAGTGAAGACCATAATCTGTGTCTTCTTAATATTCAGTTCTAACCCTAGTTGTTCACTGTGTGCAACAACCGCATCTACTAACTTTTGCAGGTCTTTTTCATTGTCTGCATTAATGACTGTATCATCTGCATATCTAATGTGATTTAAGTATCGTCTCCAAATGTCGATTCCTTCCATATCTTCTATATTTCTGAATATATTTTCACTGTACAGGGAAAAAACATCTGGAGACATTACACATCCCTGTCTCACACCTCTTTTAAAAGGATGATATTGACCTACATCGTTATCATTTCTGATGGCAGCTTGTTGTTTCCAATATATGTTTTTTACAAGTCTAAGGTCTTTCCCATCAATTTGTAGATCTTCAAGCATCCATATCTTGTCGACATGCCTCACTTTATTGAAAGCCTTTGTGTAGTCAATAAAGCAAAGATATAGATCTTTGTTTTGCTTCTATAGAACGCTCAGTTGCTGTTATCAATATATACACAGCATTTACTGTGCCCTTGCCTTCTACAAACCCACATTGTTCTTCTCCTATTTTGGGTTGTATTTTTTTTCCTAACTCTTTGCATGATAATTCTCAGCAGAATCTTCGTGATATGGCTCATTATATTAATTGTTCTATGTTGATCGCATTCCATGGCTCCTGATTTCTTCGGGATTGCAATAAATATAGAATATCTCTCTTTTTTTTTGGGGGGGGGGGGGAGGGGGCGGGGTGTCGGATACGTCGAGATTGATGGCTCAACCCTAAAGAGAGAAAGGATGCAAATTCCTTTTTCCCAATGTGATCCTGTCCGTTTAATTAATTTAGCTGTACTGACTCAATTGTGTGAGACCAGAAATAGAGTTTTAGATAACCAAGGAATACCTTCAGGAAATAACTGAAAAAGTTGTATTCCCTTTTATACCCAAAATATCCTTTAAGTGGTTCCTTGTCTCTCCTCTACCAACTAATTAATTCTATCTAGGGTAGTTTAAAACAATTTGACTATGACAAGTAAAAATACAATCAATACATGACATGACATCAGTTTTATTATTTAATAAACATAAACTTGAACATTGCATTCTAAATTGACAATATTATGAAATTCAAGTAGGACATGTACATGTAATTTTAACTATACAGCATGGATGGGCCAGTTATAAAGTGTATATTTTCAGCTATATTTTTTTCCAATGACCTGTACTGCTCATCTTTTACTGGTATGAATGATCTGGGGAACAAACACTGTCTACACTCAGGGTTCTCCACGTCCAGGTTTGTGGATCCTATTGGCTAATACTTGATTGCTGTATATTCTGTAGTCTTATTATTCCAGGTCTGAGTAGAACATTATAAGTTGGCTCTTGGTTTTCTTTCCATTTTTGGCAGGTAAATGTTTAAATAAAGATTACCTCTCCTATGAATAAAAATGGAACTTTTTCAGGTAGATAAGTTTCTGCACTACCCTATCAAGGGCATCACTCAACAAGGTGCCCACTCAACAAGTGCTGCAGTCAACCTTCACAAAGTCAGGTCTGGATCTACACTAGTATGACCACTACCTGAAAGTTCAGCAAACACATACATCTAATGATATCATCAATATGACATTAGAAATGACATGTTGTAACAGCCTAAGAACACAATAAGTGAAAACAATAAAAGGAATCTTGTTCTTAGAGAAAATAAACATAAAAGAAAGATAGTCTTGGTGTTCTCAATTAGTTATCACCAACATAGTTGTTTTCTCTCACTCCAATCTTCCACTATCATGTGTTCAAGGTTCAACTAGCAGATGTGCAGTTTCATCTTCACCTATGCCTGTCCTTGCGGTCTATAGTTTAAGTAATACCTTGATTGATTTGGAATTTGACAATTATGTTGACCATTCTCTTCTGTACCTAGTTTTGTTCTCTACATCTTTTTCTATTCGGGAAAAAGGGTCTCATACATTATGGGTTTTTAAATAATTTCCCATTGTAATGAGTAGTTGCTTATAAACAATATAAGTACAGCATGAAATCAATTCTTGTATAGCATTCATGTGCATTCTTCTTCATTAAATGCTTCAAGTGAAAAGTTATCTTCCATTCTCATGGATGTAATATTCATTATCATCGTCATCAACATCATCAAGGTTTCCTTATATCATTGTCATTACAATCATTATCATTATTATCATCATGACATTAGAAATGTTGTATCATGAAATACAAAGTTGGGGTCTTGCTTAAGATCCAAAACCAGATGCTTGTAGTATGCTTAATGTATGATATGGTTTGTGTCGTGCTTAGCGCACAAAACCAAGATGATTGTACGATAAGTGATATTTAATACAATGTGTTTTCATGCTTCGTAATGTACTAAATTATTATTTAGTTTATGGGTTACGCCGAACAAGTTCTCTGGTGATATACATGGCATTACACATCAAAGTTACCTTCCATCATGAGATTGATTGTTAGCTTATACTCCTTTGCATCATTCACTCATTCTCATACATAATATTCATATGTATGGATGATCAATTCTCTCATCTATCAGAAATCATTTATATGTGCATGGATAATCAATTCGCTTATCTAACAGCATTCATACTTGCATGGGTGGGTAATTATACTTATGTGATTTCCCAATGATAACTTAAAATGTTTAACATAATTGATATCATAATGAAATCTCTCATTTCACAATCATTCATCAGACACATCATATCTGTAAGAATGACAATTAGTATATGTATGTGCTTTACACCGAATACATTTACAGATTCAACCACTATGACATTACAAAGAATCTCATCCTTCATCAGAAATTATAATATTTCCTGGATGATAATTAGTCTAACATACTGACGGTTTTATCAAATGATACATTCACATCTGTTTAACAATAATGAAATCACACATGAATCCTCACAGACATGCTCTCAACAATGACATAGATTTACGTGATCATTAGACATAATTATGAGATTCTCAAAGGATACTTCCTCATGTGTAGCAATAATGAAAATACACATGGGTCCCCACATTGTCTCATGGATTTATGTGATCTACTCAGTCTACATTCGGGCATTGTGAATCTTAACAATTCTAACATGGCGGTTGACTAAGTATTATTGTGTGGCACAAATATTACTTCCCCATGTTTACAACATTGAAATTACATTTGACTCACCACATGGGTGCTTTACTCAACACACAAAATTATATGAATCTATTTGTGTAAATTAGTGTAATGTGTCAGTAGATTTATTTTTGACATGAGCACATGGACAAACAAATAGTTTTCTTGTATTTCATGTACACATATGTACATGAAATCTACTGACTAATTACACATTACACTAATTTCTCAACCAGTGCTGGCACAGGTAAACTAGTTTTAAATCTTAAGTTACTCACCACTCTACATCATTACTGAGTGAGTTGACTACTTAAGGAATATGTACAACTTCAGTCTTAGGCTTAAAATTAACTAGGTTGTTTAACTAGGGGAAAATAAAACTCAGTGTAGTTTTCTCCTAATGTACAGTTATCTATGACTATGATAACTGAATATAATGTTATTTAGTTTCTACTAAATTAATTTCTTAAGAACTCACCACTCTAATTCATTGTAGATTGAGTTTCATGCTTAAGAAATAAAATGTACAACATGTGTCTAATGTTTATACATTAATTAAGTTGTTTAACTGGGAGAAAAATAAAACTCACTATGGTTATTCTTAATGGACAGTTTACCCATAGGCTATGATAACTGAATATATTATTTAGTTCTTACTAAATTAATTTAAGAACTTCCACATGGTTTTACAATACTGACTTACCATTCTTCTTCTGGGAAACAGACTCACAAACTAATCTAAGATTTAAATTAATATTTCTGTTTACCTTTCATGTTAAATGAATTTCTTCCAAACACTTCGGCGACAGGATTCAGATTTTTCCAATGCGATGTCGTAGCCTGATGTTTGTCTTCATCTACCTAACTAATACTAAGTTATCTTTGGTAAGTTGATTTTGAAGAGACTATCACTCCCTCCGCTCATCGAATCTTCTCCTGTTCCCCTTGATTGGGCTGGTAAACAAAACAGGCCGCCGTCAGCTTTGAGTGCTGTATTTATACGCTGTATTTTCCGATCCACGTTTTTCGTTGCAAATGGGTTATATTAAATCTTGGATTGTACAATTGTGGAACAAACAATTCTGTTGCGGTGTTCAGACTTTAATTGTCGACGGGAAATATTTACAGCATGTTAGTTTGTGAAAATAAAGTATATCACAGGGGGAGACCATGGCTACCGTTATCGACCAGTATGGTCACTGCTATCAAGGAAAGCAATTGCAAACTACCTTCTTTACAAATGCCAAGAATATCATGTACTGTAGTCTTACCGATAATATTGTAATGCAAACAAACAAATATACTGTTCGTAGAAAAACTAAAAAGTATAAACGGACTGACAGAAAAAGAGAAAAGAAAAATCACAACAACAAAAATGAGGTTCCTGAGAAGAATACTCAACGCATCAAGACGAGATAAGATCATAAATGAAGAAATTAGGACTAAAGTGGGGGTTAAAGCAGCACTAGATTTTATTAGAAAGCAGCAAGTCAAATGGTTTGGCCATGCAAGTAGGTTACCAGTCAACAGCATGTCACAACAAGCAATGATGTACAGACCAGATGGAAACAGAGGAAGAGGCCGACCACGTAAACGTTGGACGGAGGGAATAGCAGAATCCAAGGGAATGTCGATATACGAAGCCCATAACAGGGCACTCTCAAGAAGTTTATACTTCACCTCGACACCGCAAGGTACAAGAGGAACATGATGAGATGAGATGAGATGAAACAAACAAAATTTAAAACGAAGCAGTATATTTATTGTTGACGAATGATGACATGATGCAATTTATTCGTTTCGATAATAATGTCGCTGTGTTAAGCAGTCTTGTCTGTCTGTCTGTTTGTCTGTCTGTCTGTCTGTCTTCTTCGCACTGAAAAAGACATATCTTTCGGGGTAAAGTTGGAGTACAGCGGTTCCCCTAATCTCTTACCAAAGTAGCAACTATGATGGGACTGTATGGTAATTCACTTCGCTACCTCAAGCTCAGAACTCAGGAGGCGTATGCAAGATTATATAAGATAATCACACATAATTGTATAAGAAAATCACACATGATTTTCTAAGATAAGCACGCATGTTTGTATAAGATAATCACACATGATTGTATAAGATAATCACACATGATTGCATAAGATAATCACACATTATTTTATAAGATAATCACACATGATTGTATAAGATAATCACAAATGATTGTATAAGGTAATCACACATGATTTTATAAGATTGTGGTATAATGATTGGTGAAGGATGGGGAATCTTCAAGATTTTAAACTCAAGTTTGGTCTAGGGTTAAGATGTCTTAGATTCAAGATATCTAAGGTTTAAAATGTTTGAGGTCCCAAGTGTAAATTAACTGACAAAGTGCCTTTGTGACGGGTGGTCAGCAATTGGCTCAAGCCCCAAGAGTATATAAAGAAGTATTTTGAAAATGAATCCCTACTCTAAATTTATAATGAATGAATATGCTGAGCGTCCGTTCACAAAGATAACGAAGCCCTGGGTAGTCAAAGAGAGATAACTGGAGGCATCCATCTACTCAACTCCTGAAATATTGTTTTCCCTTTGTATTAACCCAACCACAGTGAACTTACATACACTTCTACAGCAAGTAATCAGTGCCAGGTGAACAAGTGGCTTCAACAGGCAACTAAGAACTTCATCAACTGGAATGTAAACAAACCACAATCTCAGATCTTCTTTTCTGTATTTTTAATGACTCTTTTGTGCGGCATAATTTGGATCATCAGGTAATGAAACACAATCAGTATCCACACAAATAAATCACCATACTAACAACACTAATATTATGTATATAGTGTCTTTGGTATCCAGCGATGAATTGTGCACTGTTATCAGGTGCGTGATCAGTGTTCGGGTACTTAAAAGTCATTCATAAGGTAATGGTGTCAGTGTTGTGTGTAAAATAGTTATGCAGAGGTACTTAGCTTTCACAGCAGCAGCACTCGACAACAAGGACAAGTTGCCTGGACGATGGTGAAGGGTAAAATTTGGGCAGACATCCACTTCAGTATGGCGAAAGCAGTTACCCACATCATAGGGCCATGATGCAAAATCTTCAATGGTAAAGGCCGTTGAAGCAAAGCATTCCCCAGTCGTCAGCACTTGTACTAAACATCCGTTGCCTAGGCCAAAGCAAAAGCCCACCTGCCTGCAGTTCTCTATCGAATCAAACAAACAGCTATATCTCTGCAGAGACTATCTAAATGTATGGTGTATGTTATGTGTAAATTAAATTAAATTAGGGATATCATCTGAAATAAACAAATATAAATTACTGTGATGTTCCAGGGTCGTCCTATTAAAATGGGAGAAAACATCATATTACATTATTTCAAACACATCATACGATATTACATTTGTGTTGAAAAATCAATCATTGTAACAATCATTTACAGAAAGTAAATATGAGTAAATAACAGTCATATAGTGTGGTAAATATCTGTTAATAAAATGATCAATCATAATAATCATTGTTTATGGCAAAGTTCATTAATTACCATGTGATGTTGTGATGTTGCTTCATGTTGGTACATTGTCAAACAACAAACATCAAGATAGCATAGGAACATTCAGTTGAGAAAATGACATAGACCAAGAATTTGGTTGTCAGTCAGTGAAGACGAATTGTCATCCACATTCACCAAACGTTCAACATGCACAAAGTGTAAAACATATAATATAAAATGACACATGCATCTTGTTATAATTATGATCATTAGAATCATTCAGGGAAGCATTTTAGAAAAATATCTCATCATAACAACAAACGTTCAAACACACAGAATGTGAGATTGTTCCACCAGCCTAATTCTGAGATATAGGGGTTAAAGACATAAATCTGAACAGGCATTTATAATGTTGCAATATCTTCCAATGAAAGTGCTCTGAGGCATTCATTCATACTTAGGCATAGCACTGAACGTAAATTCCGCCAGTCTAAATACAGTATTTATTCATATTGGCATTTAGTGCAACTTCTTGCGAAACACACTGCCTAACGAATGTTTCTTTTAAATCATGAGAATCATCTTCAGCACATTTATAATATCCCTTAGAATATTCCAAGAACATAATCACGAAGATGAATGATAGTTGAATACGTGCACACCATGCCTAGATAGTGATCTGTAAGAACGATCTCTTCCTTACGGAGAAGACACTTCATCGGTGCTAAAATAAAGATATGCTTTTCACAGCCAAAGATGAGCGCACATTTCAAATTCACTGAAGCCGAGGAAGTCTAACCTCATTAAAAATGCCCGCCGAAGACGGAAGTGCCAGCCTACGGGCGGAAAAATAAAAATTGGCACTACGCAATTACGTCCGAATTAAATGTCTTTCGTGGCCGCAAAAGCTCTAACTAGTCTTCCCTCGTGCTAGGAACAGCTACCTAGTTTCCGAATGCCGCCCTTGTTCGGAACAGCTCTGGCTATGTAGTTTTCCGAATGTCCGACGTGTCTGGAACAGTTCTGACGGGCACAACGACAAGCACATGTCCGAATCGAAGATTCGCTGAGTGGATACTGACTGCAGACCAGTCTGGTTTGTGCGGGAACGGCCCGGGGCGAACGAAATGCTCAATATATTGAAGTGAGGAATTAAAGCAGCCATGCGCAGAACGTGACGATTCCCTCGGTGAGCCCAGCACCAGGGGGCCATGTGTCGGCCATGCAATTATGGAAGCCACCCTGGATGACGGAAAATGCCATGGGCTGTCCCTGCCTTCCTTTGAGGGATGACCGTTAAGTCTTCGACCGTTCCAACTTGGCCAGCTGGGTTGTGGACGGTACCGTAAAAGTGAGAGTCTCAGGACTGCTACCTGGTCCAAAAAAAAGCACGCTAACGTCGGATGTGTTGGCCTACGGGTTTCGGCCCAAGGTCGCATAACTTAGATACACCGCAATCACATCTGAACAAACACTCCGGATTAACGCAAAGAAGAAGAAGAAATTCACTGAAGCACAAGAAAGACACGTGAATGATTTGCACCACAAGCAAGATAATTCCTGTAGCCCGCTCATACGCCTGGACGTTACATGGCCATCTAAATGTTGTTATATATACATGTTTAAGTCATCATATATACTTCTGTACACTATATAGACGTTTGTATGTTATTATATGTACTCATAAAGTGTATTGTGTGTGTATGCGTGTGTGCGTGTGCGTGTGCATGCGCGTGCGCGCGCGCGCGCGTGTGTGTGTGTGTGTGTGTAATATATGGTATTTTCTATCTTAATATGTGTACTCCTAATGTCAGGGGTGTCAAACTCAATCGCTCAGCGAGCCAAAACTCAAATCACACGTAAGGTTGCGGCCGGACAGGATAAACATTCAATAAGACGAGAATTAAACCTTTTTTTAAACATTAATATGATATCTGATAAAGTTGACAGTTTGTGCTACAATGCTCATTACATCTTCCATGTTGAGGGCTTTACCACACAGCGATCTTTGGTGTATGATGCAGTGATATGCTATCAATTCACCAGTACAGTTCTCCTACATCTTTAACTGCATCCTTCCAACTAGTCCACTTTTTTTCGCCACACATCGCCGTTGCTCCATCTGTTGTAGGTACAACGAGTTTGTCCCAAGGCAGGTTCATGTTGGTTAAACTTTGACAAACGTTGTCAAAATTGTCTTTTCCTGTCGCTGTCCCATGCATGGATTTTATGTCTAATATTTCTCCTGTAACATTCAAACTGGAGTCCACTCAACGGATGAGCTGTGCAGTGTCTGTCATGTCATTACTTTCATCGACAGCAAGGGAGAATGCAACAAAGCCTTCGTCTTTTTCGATCAGCTGTGATTTCACTTCAGTGGCCATCTCACAAACCCGATCAACAATCGTATTTCTGCTAAGGCTTACTTTTACAAACGTCTGCTTTTTGTCTGAACACAAGACGTCACACACTATCATCATGCAGAGCTTCAGAAACTCTCCTTCTGTAAATGGTCGGCCTGATTTTGCGATCTCCTATGACACAATAAAACTTGCTTTGACTGCAGCATCAGTTTGTGATTTTGCTTTGGTGAAAAACATCTGCTGTGATGTTTGATGCCTCTTCAATTCTTCTACGTTCTGTAGCTTCTGCTCTAGCATTCAGGATGTTTAACTTCTCTTGATGTTTAGTCTCGCAGTGCCGTCTCAGATTATATTCTTTGATCACAGTCACATTATCTCCACAAATAAGACACGCAGGTTTACCGCCAATTTCAGTAAACATATATTCAGCCTCCCAGCGGCTTTGAAAGGCTCTGTTTTCAGAATCAACCTTTCTCTTGGCCATTTTAAATGCTAGCTTTGATTTTAAAAGATTGTGCATCTACCGACAGACGCTTGATTGATATCAGGTTAGCCGTAACGGGAAAATGTGATGTAATATCAGGGCATTACACTACTTTCATTTTTTATGCGCCAATCCAAAACGGGCATCTGAACGTTGCTAGGTAACTATAACGACGAACACTAACTAACTACACAACTTTTATTTTCTCGTATTCTGGTCAAAGCGAGAACGCTCTCAGGTAGCCTATCATTCGAAAGGCTGCTAATTAGGGAATGCATTTGATTTGCTCTTTATATCGTGACATAAAAAAATATTTTGCCTAAATTTCTCTCTTGGGCCGAAAATATGTGTACGTCGGTTGAGACCTCTCGGGCCTGATATGATTGTACGGAGGGCCGGATGTGGCCAGCGGGCCTTGAGTTTGACACATGTGCGTTAAGTGATAATACGAGGGGGCTGCAAATGAAAACTTTTAAAGTGTGATAGCAATTACAATAACCATGCCATTGTCTCGTAACCTGTGAATATTGTTGTTAAAAATGTCAAGAGTGTTAGGCACGTGACATTATGGTGCAGGCGAATACGATGACACCATACGGATAGTTTAAAGATGGCCGCGCCACTTTTGACATTCACCTATATTCTGTCCGGAAATTTATGCCGTCATTCAAGATCAATTATTTTGAAAACTATCTGTTGCATCGTTATGAAATTTTTCCAGCCGTCTTATATTTACCCCCACCCAAGGAATATGTCTTTGATAGGTCCCAAAACAACTTAAATCATTAAAAGCGGCATCATTCCTTTGATGTTTTGCTTAACAACTAGTGATTTCTTGTTAAAAATGTTATGTTTACGGTAATGAGGACCTGCAAATTCAGATGACAAACAAAGGCGTATCTGGATTCGTATGGGAGTGGGTGCAATCAAAGAAGTAGCTTACAGTCGACAGAATCGGCTGCATTGCACAGGGTTTTTATCCCATATGGCTCAGTTTCTTTCCGCAGCGCGGAAAGCGTCGCACAAAGCACGAACTCCGTAGCTCCAGCGACGACCCTCGGCAGTCTCCGAATAAAATGAATGATGCGGCCCGGACAGACAGACAGAAAGGTAGGTAGGTAGGCAGAAAGATAGGTGGGTGGATGGATGGCTGGCTGGCTGGCTGGCTTAGTGGGTGGATCGGTCGGTCGGTGGGTCGGTCGGTCGGTGGGTGGGTGGGTGGGTCGGCAGGCAGGCAGGCAGGCAGACAGACAGATAGATTAGATAGATAGATAGATAGATAGATAGATAGATAGATAGATAGATAGATAGATAGATAGATAGATAGATAGATAGATAGATAGATAGATAGATAGATAGATAGATAGATAGATAGATAGATAGATAGATAGATAGATAGATAGATAGATAGATAGATAGATAGATAGATAGATAGATAGATATCGGTAGGTCGGTCGGTTAGTGGGTGGGTGGGCAGGCAGGCAGACAGACAGACAGACAGATAGATTAGATAGATAGGACAGACAGATAGATTAGATAGATTGATATCGGTAGGTCGGTCGGTCTGTCGGTGGGTGGGTGGTCGGGCCGGCAGGCAGGCAGATAGATAGATAAATAGATAGATAGATAGATAGATAGATAGATAGATATATAGATAGATAGATAGATATCGGTCGGTCGGTCGGTTAATGGGTGGGTGGGCCGGCAGGCAGGCAGAGAGACAGACAGACATACAGACAGACATACAGACAGACAGACAGACAGACAGACAGATAGATATATAGATAGATTGATTGATAGATAGATAGATAGATAGATAGATAGATAGATAGATAGATAGATAGATAGATAGATAGATAGATAGATAGATATCGGTACGTCGGTCGGTTGGTCGGTGGGTGGGTGGGCCGGCAGGCAGGCAGACAGACAGACAGACAGACAGACAGACAGATAGATAGATAGATATATTAGATAGATAGATAGATAGATAGATAGATAGATAGATAGATAGATAGATAGATAGATAGATAGATATCTGTCGGTCGGTCGGTCGGTCGGTATGTGGGTGGGTGCGCCGGCAGGCAGGCAGACAGACAGACATATAGATTAGATAGATTAGATAGATAGATAGATAGATAGATAGATAGATAGATAGATAGATAGATAGACAGATAGACAGATAGATAGATAGATAGATAGATATCTGTCGGTCGGTCGGTCGGTATGTGGGTGGGTGGGCCGGCAGGCAGGCAGGCAGACAGACAGACAGATAGATTAGATAGATTAGATAGATTAGATAGATAGATAGATAGATAGATAGATAGATAGATAGATAGATAGATAGATAGATAGAGATAGATAGATAGATATCGGTACGTCGGTCGGTTGGTCGGTGGGTGGGTGGGCCGGCAGGCAGGCAGGCAGACAGGCAGACAGACAGACAGACAGATAGATAGATAGATAGATATATTAGATAGATAGATAGATAGATAGATAGATAGATAGATAGATAGATAGATAGATAGATAGATAGATAGATAGATAGATAGATAGATATCTGTCGGTCGGTCGGTCGGTCGGTATGTGGGTGGGTGCGCCGGCAGGCAGGCAGACAGACAGACATATAGATTAGATAGATTAGATAGATAGATAGATAGATAGATAGATAGATAGATAGATAGATAGATAGATAGATAGATAGATAGATAGATAGATAGATATCGGTACGTCGGTCGATCGGTCGGTGGGTGGGTGGGTGGGCCGGCAGGCAGACAGGCAGACAGACAGACAGACAGACAGATAGATAGATAGATAGATAGATAGATAGATAGATAGATAGATAGATAGATAGATAGATAGATAGATAGATAGATAGATAGATATCGGTAGGTCGGTCGGTCTGTCGGTGGGTGGGTGGTCGGGCTGGCAGGCAGGAGATAGATAGATAGATAGATAGATAGATAGATAGATAGATAGATAGATAGATAGATAGATAGATAGAATAGAATAGATAGATAGATAGATAGATAGATAGATAGATAGATAGATAGATAGATAGATATCGGTAGGTCGGTGGGTCGGTGGGTAGGTGGATGGGTCAGCCGACCGGCAGACATTCAGACAGACAGACATTCAGACAGACAGACAGACAGACAGACAGACAGACAGACAGACAGACAGACAGACAGACAGACAGACAGACAGACAGACAGACAGACAGACGGACAGACAGACAGACAGACAGACAGACAGATTGATTGATTGATTGATTGATTTCCACCAGAAACCGGGCCTTGTCAGCTAGTTTATTTATATAATCACTTTTCATGAAAGAACCCACATTTGGAGACGCCTCTGAATCTTCGCGCTGTTTGTTTGAAAACGAAAGTCACGTGAAAATTTTGAATAATTTGGGTCGAATCTTGGGGAAGCTGTAAAACTGTTAAAATCATGGTCGTAATCTTTAAGTCATAATTAATATACCGTATATAAGCTAACTTTAAAATCTGCTGTAAAATCTCCAGAACAAAAATTGTTTTGTTGGGTGGACATAATGATAACGTTATATACTAAATCTCATCATTTTATCTCAGCCCGTTACTGAGATATTGAATTTTATATTGAGGCAACCAAAAAAAAACACACTATAATAGGCGAAGCTTTATGTTATCCGTTATTTGATCGGTGAAGAGGTGAAATCTATAGAAATCCATCGACGAATGAACCTCAGTTATTTTGATGAATACCAGTCAGTCTAGCAAGTGTGTGAGTTGAATAGGAAGTTTCAAAAAGGCGTGACTTCTGTGATAGACTGTTCATGACCGGGTCAGCACACCGAGTAGTGACCCCAGAGTCGATTTTTCTATCTATCGATTTTATCAGTGCTAGAGCACTTGCATTGAATGCAGTGATGACTACATCAAAAACGTAATCATTTGTTCTTTACATTTTCAGAATATATTCACCCAACAAACAAACAAAAACAAACAAAAAATTAAACGTAAACTTGAAACCCCTCGTGTAGGTCATTCATATGTTATCTTATGTCCTCTGTAAGTTTATAGTATTTGGATATGTATACGTGATCATATGTACACTCTATGTGTATTATATATGAATAGTTATATGTAATTATGTGCACTTACATAGTGTGTTATGTATGAGGAATTAATCCCCCTGCATGAGCAACACATGGTCTCTTCAATTAGGACCGGGCTTTGTGCAACAAAGAGGTATAACCCCATCCCTGGTCTTAACTGGTCTCGGAATTAAAGTGAGAGGCAGCAGTAATGGGATTTAGGTCCTTGCAAAAGGCAGACGCATCACGGGTTACCTCTGGTGGTGGGAGGCATCTACATGGGTCACTGATTAGCTAACGCCCGCCAAACCCTGGGCATTCCTCATCAAATTGAGTGCTGATCAGCTTCACTCTGTCTGCTTCAATGGGTGCTTGGAGCTATAGTATGTCCAGAAATGAATGCCGTCATTCACGATCAATTATTTTGAAAACTGTCTGTTGCATCATTATAAAATTTGTCCTGCCGTCTTATATTTACCCCCGCCCAAGGAATATGTCTTTGATAGGTCCAAAAGCAACTTAAATCATGAAAAGCGGCGACATTGCTTTGATGTTTTGATGAAAAACAAGTGATTTCTCGCTAATAAACTTGTTTTACAGTAATACCAATGCCCCCGCCAGTTCGGATGACAAACACAAGGCGTATCCAGTTTCGTATGAGAGTGGGTGCATTGTCTGCTCTGCTGAGACGGAACATGATTACATGTTTTGCACGACGAATATAGGTGTAAATGTCTCTGTAGTGGGCTTCCTTCTTAACAGTCAAGATGTTGGTCCTCTTTTCATTGAAGTTTATAGAATGATTCGTATGTTCGTGTGTTGTCCCCTCATTTGAAAACGTGTTTCTTCTCACGTTTCTTGTTATGCCACAATATGTCAGTTCCCACCGCAATATTACTCTTCGGTTGGTATTCGATGCGTCTAGAGCTTTTTGTTTTTTCAATGTCGGTTGTTTGTCACCGTTGAAGGCTCACGGAATTGAAAATTCATCACTGTGGAATACACACTGTTGCCAATAACAAGTTGTATTGTTTATGCTGATGCTGTAATGTTTAGGGCCTGCAATTCTTCTGAATATTTGTAGCAAAATATCCCAGTTGGTGTGCACGTGGATTAAGGTCTGCGATCTGCTCAGACCTTAATCTGTGTCGGACGATTCTAGTAGGTTGATGACTGCTCTCGGCTGCATAAAATTCAATCCATCCTTTCTCCAGTAATGTTCTTCCTCTTTCAACACATGGTCCTCACATTTTTCCAGTAACTTTTATCAATATTTAATAGCGCAGACTGGATTAGTATCTTGACGTCAGACAATTTGAATATAGTATTGTCAGCTGCCACCTGTCCTTTAATTTTATCCCACACAAGTTCTATAGGGTTACAATGAGAATGGTACGGCGGAAGTCTCAAGCACCCATGACGATGCTCTTCTATCAGCTTGTAGATTTGATATTTCTTGCTTTTTGGCTTCTGTTGTACAAAGGACAACAATTCTAGCTAGAAATACGTTTCTGGAAATGGTATGTTTTCCATTCGGAACCATATCTTAATTGCTCCCTTTGTGCTCGATGCTGTAGGTATTTTGTCTTCTTGGGCAACAACACTGATATCATGCATTGTCCATAATTGGACACGACGGTCTATCTAGGGATGAAAGCACAGTATTCTCGAGCCAATCTCTAAATACATTACCGTTCATCTTATTATGATAATCCCTATTGTTTGTATGCTTTGATACGAACACGAGCCCAGCATTCTGTTGTAAGCCATTATACGTATTACCAGCATGGGCCATGACCAAAAGCTGTCCTATACTACTGGGCACATATCGCTTTATCTGTCCATCCACTGATTGTCATTCCTTATCACTTGTGTGGTGCGCATTGATCCACATTTCATTTAAACACACTATGCCATAATTTTCTTTGCGCATTTCCCTTATTTCACGTAGGTATCTGCTTCTCATGGCTCCTAAATGCGGTTGCTCGCAAAGAATATTTCTCCCGCCCTTGTACTTTCTAAAAGTGAAGATAATGTCCTTATAAATTTCCACAAAGTTGTTTTGGATAGCTCTATGTTATTGTTCTTTCTCAACCAAACCCTAAGTTTTCTTACAGTCACTGTTTCTTTGACATCCAGCATTTTTATCTTCTTCTTCTTCTTCTTCTTCTTCTTCTTCTTCTTCTTCTTCTTCTTCTTCTTCTTCTTCTTCTTCTTCTTCTTCTTCAGCGTTCAGAGCTATTGAGGTTCTTTGCTGCATTTTTATAATGCTGGATTATCCTGGATATAAAATCCAAAATATTTATAATTTTAGGAGGCTCCGTGGCGAAGTGGTCAAGCCTTTTGACTCGGGCTCCAAAGGTTGTGGGTTCATTTCCGGGCCGCATCCTTCGGTTCACGAGTTACATTTTTTGGAGACTTCTGTGGGTCGTCGCTAGAGCTGTGGAGTTCGTGCTTTGTGCGATGCTTTCCGCGCTGCGGAAAGAGACCGAGCCATGTGGGACAGAACCCGGTGCAATAGAGTCGACACTGTCGACATTTAAGCGACTTTTCAAAGCATTTTTATAATAGCTCGTCTTATGACATCTTTGTCAAAGCTGTCTACAATAACCTTTATACCTACCGT
>OY992876.1:391149247-391184247 GCA_963921405.1 Cepaea hortensis
GTAGTGAGATCGGACGCCCGTGTGTATTGTTGCGCACAGTAAATAAATCCTTGGCTAGTTGGAAGAAGATCGAAAAAGAGTAGCCTAACGGCGCTGCCCGGGCAAAATTTCGAGTTAAAAATCTACCCAAAGTAATTTCAGGATCCTCGGCGGTGCTACGGAGTTCGTGCACTGAGCTGAGTTTTCCAGACCTCAGATTTGAGTTAGGAGGAGAACGGAGCACTTATGGGTTGCACCCGTGTGCCGTGATGTTGATCCATCGACTAAACAAACAAACAAACATTTAAAATTATGAACTTCATCTCTGACCCGTAATTATATACCGCATATAAACAAACTTTGAAATCTGCTGTAAAAATCTGCAGAACAAAATTTGTGTTGTTGTTGAAGAGGACACAATGGAAAGGTTATATGCTAATTCTCAACATTTTCCTTCAGTTGGTTACTGAGATATTGATTCTTTATATTGGGGCAGACAAAAGTAAACAAAAATACGACAAAATTCGAATCGCATTCGGTAAAATCAATGCACCAGGCACTACCGAATTGGACTGTAGTTATTATCACCATTTAAAAGCGCAATGTAACAAACTATCGCCTCTCAAAGCGGTAAGGTGCCAGTGTATATGTACTCACTAAGTGTACAATTGGCAGAAATGTATGTGCTATTATATATACGCTTTAAGTGTATAATATGTTGACATTTATATGTTATTGTATGTAATTATTAAGTGTATAATATGTTATCATGTATAATTTATTATATGTACTCTTTAAGAGTATAATGTATTTATATTTATATGTTATTATATGTACTTTTTCAGCGTGTAATATATGGACATTTATATGTTATTATATGTCTTCTTTCAGTGTATAATGTATGTATATGCATATGTTATTATATGTACTAATTAGGTACGTAATATATGGATATTTATATATTATTGTATTTGATCTTTCAATGTTTAATATGGGGACATTTAAATGCTATTATATATGCTTTAAGAGTACAACATATGGACATGCATATGTTATTATATGTACACTATATAAGTCATTACATGAATAAATGTGTAAAATTAGAACATATATATGTTATTCTATGTACTTGTTAAGAATATAAAATATGGAAGTGTTTAGTCATTTCTATGTACTCTTTCAGTGCATATTAAATGGACATGTGTATGTTATTCTATGTACCCTTTTAGTGTATACTGAATAGGCATTTATGTGTAATTCTATGGACTCTTTCAGTGTATCATTGGCACCTTGCCGTCTTGACAGACGATAATTTGTGCTTTAAAAAGGCATAATAATTTTTACCTATGGCGGTAGCGAATGTGACTGATAAGGCCTATTTGCGCTGTAAATGTCCGTTCACAGTGGGTGCATGTGAACACGTGGTCATTTCCACTATCATGCACCATCTTACGTCTCACACGTTCGGTGTGTGACTTATCTGCAATAATTTTCTTTTTTGTCTTTATTCCATTTCTGATGTTTGCCCTCCATGCAACATGTTCAGCGGCGACTTGCTCCCAATGTGCATTATCAATGCCTGTATCAATCATGTCCCGCTTACACACATCTTTGTATCGTAGTAGAGGCCGACCCTGAGATCTCTTACCCATCTGTAATTCACCAAAAAAGATGTCCTTTGGTATTCTGCCATCATCCATCCTCCTAAGATGTCCTATCCATCTAAGTCTACGAAGGCTGAGCATGGAATAAACCGTCACACAACCTGATCTTTCCAATACTTCAGTATTTGTGATTTTGGCTTGCCACTTAATACCAAGAATTCTTCGCAGACACCGCATGTGAAAGCTGTTTAAACGCTTCTCTTGGTGTGAGTAAGTTGTCCAGGTTTCACTGCCATAAAGAAGAGTACTAAGGACACAGGCTTGATAGACAAGGACTTTTGTTTTGGCAGTAAGCTTCCTGTTCTCCCAGACTCTTTTTCTTAACCTGTTCATTGTTGTTGCTGCCTTACCAATCCGGGTGTTGATTTCCTGATCAAGGGATAATTTGCTATTTACCACTGATCCTAGATATGTAAAATGGTCTACCATCTCTAGTTCGGCGTCGTCAATAAGATTGATGGTACCCCATGTGCACCTTGTGACATAATCTGTGTCTTCTTTTTGCTTATTGTCAAACCAAATTCAGAACAAGCATTGGAGAATGCAGATAGTAGACATTGCAATTCTTCCTCAGAGTGGGTCGTAACTGCAGCATCATCTGCAAAAAGCAACTCTCTGATCAGTACCCTCCTAATTTTAGTCTTGGCCTTCAATCTCAGAGCATTGTAGAGGCCACCATCTGAGCGTGAGTGAATGTATATACCACCATCCTGATCACGAAAGGCATATTTAAGTAGAAGTGAAAAATATATTCCAAAGAGGGTGGGAGCTAGTACACAACCTTGCTGAACTCCACTCTTGATTTCAAACTCTTCTGAAGTTGCACCACCAAACATAATTATACCCTTCATGCATGGAACGATTTCACAATGGACAGAAGAGTTGGTGGGCAGCCAATCTTCTTTAGTGCCTTGAACAGACCTTCACGACTGACCAGATCGAATGCCTTTGCAAGGTCGATGAAGGCAATAAACAGTGGTTGATTTTGTTCCCGGCATTTTTCTTACATTTATCGCAATGGGAATATCATATCAATGGTCGACCGGTTCTGTCGAAAGCCTGTGATTCGGGGTAGACTTGATCTCCTAGGACTTGAAGTCTGCGCAGAACAATTTTAGCAAATACTTTTCCAACAATACACATTAGTGAGATACCTCTATAGTTGTTGCAGTCGCTCCGATCGCCCTTGTTCTTGTACAATGTTATGATGCGTGAATCTTTGAAATCCTGTGGGGATTGTACTTCCCGCCAGCATAGCTCTATTAGGTGGTTGATCTGTAGAGTGAGTGTGTCTTGCCCACTCCTGACAACCTCTATTGGAATCCCATCCTTACCTGGAAACTTGCCAGATGCAAGTTCATTTATAGCACACTTAACTTCTGTTATGGTGGCAAGTGTGTCCATGTGGTCAAGAGTTGGTAGAGCCTCTATGGCGTTGAGGGCATCATCCGCTAGTTTGGTCTCACTTGAGTAAAACTCCAAATAATGCTCTACGCATCTGTCCATCTGCTGTTTCTTATCAGTGATGATTTCTCCAGTCAAGGTTTTCAATGGTGCACTTCTTTTGATTACTGGACCACAGGTTTTCTTTATTCCTTCATACATGCTTCTTATGTTTCCCTTATCACTTGCGATTTCAATGGACTCACATAACTTGATCCAATAATCTTTTGCACACTGCCTGGCAGCCTTTTCACATCCTTCCTAGCTAGCCTTAGCTCACTCACAGTGTTACGCGTTGGGTTTTCCTTGTTTCTTAAGAGAGTTGTATTCTTCTTATCAATCAAGGGCTGCAAAGTCTCGCTGTTTGCCTCAAACCAGTCCAGCCTCTTATGATCCACAGTGCCGTAAACCCCTACGGCAGTGTTATAAAGAGTTTCCTTAAGTTGACCCCACTTTTCATTTAATGTACAATTTTCTGGTGTATCAGTGAAAGCGTCTTCAAGTTGCTGTTAAAACTGAAAGCACTTTTCAGGATCGTGAGTGTTAATAATATTAATCCTGGGGCTAGATTTGTGTTTAGCTGTGTAGATTCCCTTTGGTCTCAGTCTAACCCTTGTAACAAACAAAGAATGATCCGTATCACAGTCAGCACTGTGGTAACTTCGAGCCAATGATATATGGTTCAGATGTTGTCTCCGTGTGATGATGAAGTCCAGCTGGTGCCAATGGCCGGATCTTGGATGTTTCCATGTGACCTTATGCAGCTATTTTGTTTTAAAAAAGGAGTTTGTAATACATAGGTCATTACTGGTGCAATGCTCCAGCAGCCTTTGCCCATATTCATTCATGCGATCGATGTTGTATTTTCCAAGGCAAACTGGCCATGAACTCGAGTCCTTGCCCACACGAGCATTGAAATCACCGAGCATATAAATGTAGTCAGATTTTGGAACTGCCTTGATCACGGAGTCTATCTCCTCATAGAACGAATCCTTCACATCATCAGAGGAGTCGAGTGTCGGTGCATATGCAGTAACAATGGTGGCAAAACTACAAGAGGTTGCCAAGCGCAGGGATAATAGTCTTTCATTTCCTACTGCTGGAATTTCAATCATTCCCAGTAGCGAATTCTTCACTGCAAAGCCCACACCGTGTTGCCTGTTTTCTGCCTGCCCTCCACCCTTCTAAAAAAAGGTGTAATTGTTTTCCGTGAGTGACCTTTCCTCAGCTAGGTGAGTCTCCTGCAGGCCAGCAATATCAATGTTAAGACGATTGAGTTCGGCATCAATCACAGCCGTTTTTCTCACATCGTCAATATTGGTGAAGTCAGTGGAAAATTCTGGACACATGGTTCTCACGTTCCAGGTTGCAAGCCGCACCTGAGGTTTCTATTTTTATTTTTATTTGTACCTGGTACATTGGTTTTACAGCCTGCGATACAGATTTTGTCCTAGCCCCAAGCACCCATTGAAGCAGGCAGGCTGTGGAGGATCAGCAAACAACTGGCCGTAGGCTGCCCAGCTTGAGGCGGGCGGTAGCTGATCAGTGACACCTGTAGGTGTCTCCCACCGTCAGAGGCAACGCGTGGCGCCCCATGTCTACGCCAATTGACAGGGACTTATAATCCGTAACAGTTGCCTCTCGCTTTGATTCCGAGACCAGTTAAGACCAGGGATGGAGTTATTGTCTCTTCATAGCACAAAGCCTGGGCTAAAATAAAGAGATCATGTGTTACCCATGCAGCATGATCCCTCTCTCGGCCTGCCTAGTTCACTCCAGAGGAAAGGTAACACCTCCACATCTGGAACAAGACAAGCTGCAGAAGCTGCTCGATCAGCAAAGCAATGCTCTAACTGTCCGCCTGTCGGAGCTTCGGTCCTAGACCAGCCGCCAACCAAGGCTTAGGGCCTGGTCTGCCCTGCCATGACATTTTGTCTTTAGGTTGCATTTCCTCGCACCGGGTAAGGCTTGTACCCTCCCAATTGCGCTCTTCCGCCCGAAGCCGTTGGCACATTATGGGGTGTCGGGTTTGGTAACCGCCGCCCAACGTTCGGCGCTAACAGAAAGCAGGTAGTACCGTCTACTGTTATACGTATATCAGTGTATACTAAATGGATATGTAAATGCTATTCTATCAGCTCTTTCAGGGTATAATATATAAACACGTATGTGTTATTCTATGAGCTCTTTCAGAGTATAATAAATTGACATTCATGTGTTATTATATGTAATATTTCAGTGTATAATAAATTAACCTGCTCCGTGGCCAAAGGCTTGCGAACGCGGTTCGTGAGCCGGGTACCAGGCGTTCGAAGCTCAGCTGTGACCGATTTGTGCAGCAGACCGTGTCGCGTTGTGTTATAAAGTGCTGGTATGGGAGCCGGTCGTTCAGAAAGCAATGGAAAACTACTGAACGTAACACTTGCCTAGTACATCAACAGCAGCTGAAAAATGCTGGTGTTGACTGCAACGTCCCGTAAGGGATACGCAACCAGAAAAAAAACAATAATAATAAATTAACATTTAAGTGTTATTCTATGTGCTCTTTCAGAGTATAAAAATGGACTTGCAAGGGTTATTCTATGTAATTTTTAGTGTATAATAAATGAACATGTATATGTTATTCTATGTACTTTTTCAGTGTGTAAACAATGGCCATATATGTGCTATTCTATGTAATCTTTCAATGTATAATAAATGAACATGTTTGTGTTATTATATGTGCTCTTTCAGAGTATAATAAATGGACATGTATGTTCTTATTCTATGTACTCTTTGAGTGTCTCCTGGGAGTCGGCGCTGGAGCTACGGAGTTCGTGCTTAATTGCGACGCTTTCGGCGGGTCGCCCTGCGGATAGAGACAAAGCCATGTGAGAAAACCCGGGTCAGTGAGCTCTTTCTGGTGATTGCCGATTCCATCGACGATGAACTGTGGTTTTCGTGGAAGACTTTTGTGCTGGCATTCTGGCGGCGGCATTATGCACAATGTACCTGTGCGGGCTGTTGGATTGCCGAGGCTCCTGTCTGTTTCACTTTTCACATTGGACAGTGGGGAGCATTTTGTGTGATATTCACTGGCACAGGAACGTAGCATTATGGGGATGACCCATTGCCGTGAAGTTGGAACCACGACTAACTAACTAACTAACTAACTAACTAATTACATTAATTAATGTACAGCATAAGAACAGTTATATGTTACTATATGTACATTCTGTACTTTATTACATGAATAAATGTATACAATATGGACATTTATATGTTATTATATGCATACTTGTTTATCATTCATCACATTAATTGGCTAATTTCATGATTTTATCTAGCTTTGTGCATGTTAGTTAGTCGACAGATCATCCTCATTGCACATCGAACCATTCAGTCCAAAAGTGCTCGGATCCCCTCCTCAGCAAATCCCGCAGCATGTAGCGTCTAACGACGCCAGTTCTGTGTTGGTTTATCAATCTTCTTTTTGGCTTCCTGCGTAGTGTTCTTGTTTGGCCACCCCTCTTTTAATTTGCTGTTCTCGCAGTCTGGCCATGGTTGTAGATTCACAGTCATCACTTGGTTCACGCAAAAGTCTTACTTCTCGTAGAGCATTCAGAATGTCAGCCTGGTCCATGGCGCGTCCGCCCTCCACAGTAGCCTCACCTGCGAGCTTGTCAGCCCGCTCATTTCCTTTGTGCATGTACTGCTTCCTATTCGGCATTTTTGTATGATTTTTCATTTTGGCATCTTTAATTAGTGTTACATGCTCAATAAGTCGAGCTCTATAACATGCAGTTTCTTCTAAAGCAATACGATTGTATATCTCCTTTTGTCTTCTTTAAAGCTGACCGAAATTCTGAGTACATTGTCGAATAAATTAGATAATTAATCACAGAATTCACTGGTAAAAGCATGTAGAAAATAATGCAAATGTTCATTGGGATAAAGAAGAAACATCTAATTAATGTTAAAAGGACAGGCGTGCAAGTACACACATAAAAAACACCAAACATAGCGGCGAAGAATTTAACACTTTTAAAAGCCGCCATGCGATTGTCGTTCACACGAATGTCTCTTGGGGATTCTATAGATTGTAATCTCCTGGCATTGGCGGCCTTCTTGTGTTGGAATGCCAAATAGGCAATTTTAAAATAACAAACACAAATAACTATGCTAGAGACAAGGTATAGAAACCAGCCTGTCAAAACAACATATGCAGATTGATTAAATATGAAGCACGTTTCTTGTAAAACGTCAGTATAAACTGCCTGCGAGGCGAACACAAACGCCAGTGCTATAACCCATAGAATTAATAGGGAGATACACGTGTATCTTTTAGTCACATTTCTCATGTAGTAAAATGGATGAGCTATTTTAATATACCGATCTACAGCGATTGCCGCCATGTGCATTATTGACTGGTTGGTGACGGCACAGAGGATTCCAACGAAGACTCTGTTCCCGATGTTTGACCGCATTATACTTGAGGCTCTAAATATAATTGCCAACTGAAAGAACATGAATGCTCCTGCTAACACCATATCATTAACTGCTAGAGACGCAACAAGCAAGTTTGTATTTCCATGCAGCTTTTGTGTCCGCCATATTATGGCAACAACAATTAAACATTCAAATACCAAGACACAACCGACGATCACCGAAATATAACCTACGTAACTTCCAACATTGTCCCACGTAATGTTCTCTTCTGTATTATTCAACATGGCCGCATGCAGTCTTTTTCTTTGAGAAGACCTCTAATGTTTCGTTAACTATGTAACGTAACGTATTGGACGGTGCAAAAGGTTAATATAGCACATTTTTAAAATCCTCTTGTGTCTGTGATTGGGTTTTGTCACTGTTACGTTCGTTTGTGTGAGATAGTGATATAGCATGCAGCCCTCTGTTCCCGTATTTAGGATCTCTCAAAGTTGCGTTTGTGTGAGCCTGACAACTTGATAAGAGCTGACCGAATACGGCACGATGTTTATGAATTTCATTGTATATACAAGTTTATGTGTATGTTCTAGAATGTTTTTATCGGTTATCACATAAATCCAAGACTTTTAGCTCTCAGCAACGATTCTTTCGTGTTATATGAACAGCTTCTTGATAGTCAACAAAACTAAACGCCACTAATTGTCATGTTAATGTTGGACACAAATTGAGTGTCTTGCAAACACAGGAGTATAATTATTGAAGTCCTTTTAAGTATTCACATTTACACAGCAATTGAAATATTGCTTTCACGCATTTAACAAATTCCATATAAATTGCATATAAACGTCGCATTAAACCATTTTTCATTAACGGACAAAAGCCCTTAAACAATGCTTCAGTTGATAGTCAGACTCGATGTTCTGTGTTGAATGTCGTTACATCACTAAGTTAAATATGGCCAATCACGGGCGACTTTTGATTTCTATAATAGTGAATCAATACACGTAATCAGTCATTGATATCTGTTGTCATCTCAGCAATAGATAAATGTATTCACTTATACCGCCATGACGGAAAACAATTCTGAAACGTTTTATGTTAATGTTCGTTTGGCAATCATTAACGTGGACAGTTGGAGCGTAGAATACTGTGAATCAAGAATACAAAATCTTTAGACATTTCACTAAATGTTGACAGCAAATTAAATTGGCATGTAAACAGTAACTTATCTCGGAAACAGAGATACTTTAGCTATATTACAAGTCACTGTAGTTAGAGAAGCACAATACTGGAAGAGTACTTCTTATGAGAAGAAGAAGCGGGCAACGCACACGATGATGGCAGCGTGACACTACAAACAACATGGGCATGAACATTCTTAAAGCTGAGAAAATGAAGAAAGTTGGTTAGTTTCATTTTTCTTGGCAAACGGTGATGGGAGCTACAATCCACAAAGAATATACTATAAGCCAATGGTGATGATGTTTAAATACAAAATTGCGCTTGCATGTCTGTTTAATATATTCGCGAATGTAGTAACACTAATAAAATGTGTACGTAGTATTGTTAACTAGGAAATACATTTACTGGTGTAGTAATGGCTTCAAGTAATGCAACATTGTGATGTTATACAGTTTCACATGATGTACAGAACATTGCCTTGACAAGTGCAGGAAGTTAACACAAGATAAAGGAGCCATGTTCACGCCACAAAGATAATGGGGTATATGGTGCTATCTCCTTGTTATTGTTTACCTTTGGATACTCGATGGTTGATGTGGGCAATATACAGCCTTCCATCCAAGAACATTTCATGATATTAATCTTGGGCTGAGAGCTGAGAACAGATACAAAACAAATCGCCACATCCATGTGAATTTTATTAAATGGCCACTGGCGAGCGTCCTAACCGCTGCCCAGCCGCGGTATCCTTCAAGTGCAAACATATCAAAGATAGTGTTCTTTTTAGATTGTGTGAGGTACAGATATGTGCTCTGCTGTGATCATGGCGTCAAACGATACAGAAACTTCTTACATTCAGAGCCCAGCCATCGCGTATATTGCGTTTATTGTCATATTTGTGAACACCGTTGCCATCTGTGAATGTTTGACAGTGATTCTCATAATATGGAGAACGGAAAAATTGCACGGAACCACTAACATATTTGTGGCATCTCTAGCTATGAATGACGGTTTCCTAGCAATGTCATTTATTTTCAGTCACATAATAGATGTCCTTGAGAATGTAAATATATTTAATTTGTCACATCAAATCAACAGTGTTATGTATGGCGTTATAACTGGAATCACTAATATGACAATGTTGCATTTGGCAATCATTGCAATAGATCGGTTCATTAATGTTGCTTATCCGTTTCACTATATGAAGGAGGTAACGAAACGCCGTACATTCCTAACTCTAACAGTTTTGTGGGGTATAGAAATTGTCGTGGTGATTATCAGTGCAATTTTTTTCTATGTTGCCAGCTCTGGACTGTGCGACACTTTGAATCAACCAGTCATTTATTACTGCATATTTACTGTTATTTACATACTCATATTGGTTGTCATCTTTATTTCTTATATGAAAATCGCTTGCTTGGCTTTCCAGCACAAGAAGGCGGCTAATATACGAAGGCTACAGGCCACGGATAATGAGTTGAGAAACAATCGCCTGGCCGCTGTCAGAAGTGTCAAGTACTTTGCCTTTATGTTTGGTGTTTTTACTGTGTGCACCTTTCCCCTTGTTCTGTGCACTGGAATTTCGTATTCTTACAGCATCCCAGATTATCTCCACCTAGCATTTTTCTATTTGATTCATGTTCATTCAATTATTAATTTCATAACTTATGGAACAACCAACAGAGATTTTTCAACCGCTTTTAAGAAGGTAATTTATAACTTAAAAGCACGCTGCTTTAGGTCGAATGTGTGAAAAATGGTCAGTAAAATTAATATAATCAAATATCAAACCTTACACATCTTTTAACACGGGGAGACGAAAGCGTAGAAACATAAATTGCGCTTGCTCTGATAGGGAAAAAAATGTTTCATTGTGGTCTGTTCAGAGAAATTAATTTATTATGGTCTTTCCAGAGTAATTATTCAACTCCATGCAACCATCTCAGTCCATCCAGCATCATTTCTCTTGGGCTGCCTCTGCGTCTTCCTCCACTGATCTTTCTGGTGGTCACGATGTGTTCCAACGACTATGTCAACTCGGATTAGTTTTTTATTTATATATGAAATATAACTATCTAAACCTTATAAATGTATTGTACTACCTAAACTAAGGAAAATGACTTAGAAATAAAACAGGATAATAAAAGAAAAGATAGTTGTTCCAATAGTTTGATTAGCATCACTAATGTCAACTAATTACTAGATGCAGTACAATACTGGTCTCCATTTGAAGACTCACTGTATAGAGATGTCAAAAAGTTCAAGTTGACTGCAGTATTCTTTTTATTGATTCATACTGACGCTTGAAGATGTACAAAAAAGGTGAAGATAAACTGCAAATAAAGCAGGTATGCAGGAAGTAAAGACAGATGACGGTCTAGAGAATAAGATTGTTTCATTGTTATATTAATTGACTTAGTTAATCAGTCAGTCAGTCAGTTAGTCGAGTGGGTGTGTGGGTGGGTTGATGATATGTTAGTTAGTTGGAAAGTTAGTTACTTAGTTATTTAGATAGTTAGTTAGTTAGTTAGTTAGTTAGTTAGTTAGTTAGTTAGTTAGTTAGTTAAATAGTTAGTTTTTAGTTAGTTAGTTAGTTTTTAGTTAGTTAGTTAGTTAGTTAGTTAGTTAGTTAGTTCGTCAGTTAGTTCGTTAGTTCGTCAGTTAGTTCGTTAGTTAGTTAGTTAGTTAGTTAGTTAGTTAGTCAGTTAGTTTGTCAGTTAGTTAGTTAGTTAGTTAGTCAGTCAGTCAGTCAGTCAGTCAGTCAGTCAGTCAGTCAGTTAGTTAGTTAGTTAGTTAATTAGTTAGTTAGTTAGTTAGTTAGTTAGTTAGTTAGTTAGTTAGTTAGTTAGTTAGTTAGTTAGTTAGTTAGTTAGTTAGTTAGTTAGTTAGTTAGTTCAATTTCTCGTTCAATTGTTCACTCGTTCGTTCGTTCAATTGTTCTTTCGTTTATTCAATTGTTCGTTCGTTCGTTCAATTGTTCGTTTTTTTTTCTTTTCTTATGTTGAGTGGTTGGTTAGTTAGTTTATCATCCTTTCTACAAATCGAATTAGTCAATAGGTACCCACATGCCCTCCTACGTATCTATGTGAGTGTGGCGACTGACGACACCGGTTCTGTATTTGTTGTCTATTCTTCTTTTTGTTTCCGCATGGCGCCCTAGTCTAACTTGACCACATTTGACTTGCTATTCTTGATGCCCTGTCAAAGTTGCAGAATCACATCCATCGCTGAAGTCATTTACTCGTTCTGCCTCCCTGAGGAAGTTCACAACGCCAGCCTAGTCCTTTGCTTGCCTGCTCTCTACAGCAGCCTAGCCCACAAGCCTATCTGATCGTATTTTTCATCTTACAACCACGTTCCCTGGCACAGTTAGTTAGTTAGTTAGTCGACACATCATCCTCATTGCACATCGAACCATTCAGTCAATAAGTGCTCGGATCCCCTCCTCAGTAAATCCCGCAGGGTGTAGCGGCTCACAACACCAGTTCTGTGTTGGTTAATTACTCTTCTTTGGCTTCCTGCGTAGTGTTCTTGTTTGGCCACGCCTCTTTTAACTTGCTATTCTCGCAGCCTGATCATGGTTGTAGATTCCTAGTCATCGCTTGGTTCTCGTAAACGACTTACTTCTTCGTAGAGCATTCAGAATGCCTGGTCCATGGCTCGTCCGTCTTACACAGTAGCCCTACCTACAATCCTGTCAGCCTGCTCATTACCTTGTACACCCGCATGCCCTGGCACGAAAATGAAACTAATCTTTGCCATCCGAGACCGCTCCAGAGTCAGCAGCCATTCTCTTCGGACCCACTCCATCTCTATCATCCTGGGCATACTCATTGAGTCACTAAGAACACATGCCCGATAGAATGTCTGTGTCTCGAGCCATGCTATTGCTTTACTTACTGTCATGACGTCCAATGTCAGGCTGCTTGTGGTCAAAGCAAAAGCGCCAGACTCTTCCTTCAGAGTTATCCCTCCGGCCGGAGCCGTAAAGGCTCATGAACTTCTCACTCCTCGGAAGACCGACCCATCCTTGTAAATGACCGTATCATCCTCTAACGAATTCTCGAAGATCAGAGCCTGTACTTCCGCCTCTACTGCGGCTAGATTTTCTCGTCTGCATTTCCAGTTAAATGCACACTGAAAAGGATGTACAGAACTCTGTTGGCACTTCCACCCACTCCTCGCCAGGTTCTAAGTCCTCAAGAGACCACACCTGCTGAAGAATGTCTTCGGCTTGACCCATCCACGACTTCCCTCTTTTTAACCTGCTGCCCTCTACCTTCTTAATCTCGCTATGCAGAGGATGCTGTGTGTTTGCGTTGACTCTTAGATAGGCATGTGCTTGGCACATTTGTATTCTGTCCCTCATGGTTGGAAAATCAAGGAGGTAGCGCATCGCCCTGCAAGCTGTATCTCGTGTACATTCACGAATGATGCGCATGGCTTCGTTCTGTATCCTTTCCATCCTTTCTATCTGCTTATGGCTAAGAGTCAGGATCGCCATCGCATACTCCAGAACAGAAAGGAAAAGCCCCTTGTAAAGAAGACATAGATGGCGCTGCTCACAGTTTGCCGCCGCCATCACCCGCATCGCAGCCACACCCCTCTTGGCCTTTGTTATCACTTGGTCTACGTGTTCAGTATAAGCTAGACTTCGATCAAATCGTATGCATAGTTAATTCATTGACTGCTTTCTTTCCACCGTCTCTGAACCCAGATTTACAGTTGGCGTTGGGGTGTTGACAATATGGTTATTCAACGACAACCTTGTCACTGTTACCTTTGTTGGGTTGACCTTAGCCTCAGCTTCAACACACCAAGTGCTTATGCGATTGAGTTCGGTTTGTAATTCCACAGCAGCCTGATCTCTATCCTTGCCCTGACGATACACTAAAACATCGACTGCATATGACAATGTCCTCGCCGATCCTATGATTTGCTAGCTGGTGATTCTCAAACTGTAGGCGTTGAACAGCACCGGAGATAATGGTGATCCCTGTGGTAGGTCAATATATATTGCTGTTGATTCTGAAGTCTAACTGCCACATCTAAAGACAACTTTCTGTTGGAAGAGAGCTGCGGCGATTCAACTAAGGAGGAAAGGACTCATCTTGAGTGCAGGAAGCTGAAGCATTAAAAACATCCGATGGTACTCTGTTGTACGTGTCCCCAAGATCAATCGCTGCAGCAAAGGTTTCAATGCCTGAGTGGAAACCTTCATAGACATCACGGGCAAAAACTACCGCATTGGTCCAGGTTTCTCTTGTTGGACGGTACCCACCCAGGGTAGGTGGGAAAACACCTTGCCTCTCTGGCTGGCTTGATATTTTTATGGCAATTAACTTCTCCAGCAGCTTGCCTGTTGTATTCTGCATAGTTATTACTCGATATCCCTGAATTTGTGTGTGGTCTTTGCCAGGATTCGGCAAGGGAACCAGGCAGTTATGTAACCACTCCTCCTAGATGGCACAATAATGGAACAGCTATTAGTTATTTTTGACATCAGAGATTCCAGATATTGCTATTTGGCATTCACATCTCCATCTTTCTTAGCATACTCTGGGGATTCCTTTATAAAACATCCATTGGTAGACGTTTTAAGTCTCCACTCACGCTATTTTACTGCCATCATCTCTGTGATATACTGCCCGTAGTCACGGCAAAAGCCCCGCTGTTTTCCCTAACAGTTCTGTCTCCAACATGAACCCCGAAGCCGGTGAGTACCAAGCGTGCTGCACAAGAAACTCGTCTCTGTAGATGTAGTGAGTTATCTAACCTGAAAGATATAGAGACTGCTGTGTCTATAGAGATTCTGAGAGAGGGAGAGAGAGAACGGGGGGGGGGGGGGGAGAGAGAGACAGGTAGGTAGAGAGAGAAACAGAGAGAGAGCGAGAGAGAAGGAAACAGGGAGAAAAACAGAGACGCTAAGATACATAAGATACAGAAAAACACAGACAGGAAGAGGTTCAGTAAATGAAGAAGAAGACACACAGCGTCGTTTATACTCTATTTATACTATTGTTGAATTTCGTGGCCAGGCATACAATGAAGTTTTATTTTATTTTTTTTTTTTTTTTGGTCAAATGGCAATGAATATAAAATGTTCACGACACTTCAGAGACTGTAGCCATTACATATGTACCGTACGACGCTGGCTTGTCGGTTGCTTGTAATGTGTCTGTATATGCCAGTACCTTATTTTACGTGTGTAATGAGGGAATCAAAGAGAACGAGAATAGATTCAATAAGCTTTATTAGAACACAATCACAAATGACAAAATGGATGTTGCGGTTGAACTGATTGAATGCCGAAGGATGATAAATCGCCTTAAGTAACCTTCCATTTGGACAGAAGGATGATATATCGCCATACTATGGTCATTGAGTTATTTGTTTCATTTCACGGTATCGTCCGCAATATCAGTGTACAGTGAAAGGAAAATTACATTATAATACTTGTTCATTTTATTGTGTACCATGTCTGATCCAAACCTACATGTTGTTTGGCACTTAATCAGTTCAGCTTTCGTCAGTACACACAAAATAACATACCCTGATAAACTGCTTGAAGAAAGAATACATGAATATGTATATAAATATTATTCATCTGTAGTGAAGTGCTGCTTTGATATGCACTAGACTTGTGTGTATCACGCATACCGTATATAAGTATTTTACATGGCGATGAATTTATACGTAAATTACTATATCATTCATAAAATTGCCGATCATTGACAATGTCCATTGTCAAACTTGGGTGATAAAAAGGTACATCTGTTAAATTGACATATTTGATTAAATCTATTGAGTTTATGTTTTCAATTGTGCATGGTGTCGATTCAAGTCCATATTCATTAAACAAGTATTATATCAGTCGCAGACTATATCGGTATCAATATCATTAATGTGATAAGCATGGCTGTTTAGCCCTGAGGGTGAATTAGATGACTGAATAGACAATTTCATTATACATACACCATAAATCAGTATATCATATGGTGAAAATCAATATAAATGAAAAATCATACACAAAACATTTCTAAACTATGTGCAACGTGTATTATATATCCCAATTATATAGTTTAGTTTAGTTTAGTCGTTGGATCAACATCACAGCACACGGTTTTACCCATAAGTGCTCCGTTTTTCTCCTAACTCAAACCTGAGTCTGTAGAAACTCAGCTCAATGCACGAACTCCGTTGCATCGGCGAGGATCCTGGAATATTTTGGGTAGATTTTTAACTCGAAATTTTGCCCGGGCAGCGCTGTTAGGCTACTCTTTTTCGATTTCCAACTGCCAAGCGATTTTTTTACGTGCGCAACAATACACACGGGCGTCCGATCTCACTACCCAGAGACCAGGGGAAATTTTATTACTAGAAGTCCACGTGAAAAAATCCCGGTCCTTACCGGGAGTTGAACCCGAGACCTCCAGCACTCGAGGCGGACACCATACCTCGAGACCACTCAGACCTCTAGTATGGATTGTATGGATGTGAAACGGAGACAATAAGCAGTCAAGCTTAAAAGCAGCTGATGGCTGTGGAAATTTGGTTTATGAGGAAAATGCAAAGAATACTATGGACAGACAGAAAAACCAATGAACAAGTCCTTCAAGAAGAAAATGAAGATCGTAAACTGATTAGAGACATTAGACGTAGACAGTCAACATTTTTTGGACATGTTATGAGAAGAAATGACTTGGAGAACTTGGTGACGACTGGCAAGATCGAAGGGAAGAGACCAAGGGGAAGACAGAGAAGTAAATACCTGGATGGCTTGGCCACTTGGCATGGTCGAGACAGGATTACGGAGCTGATCCACGACTCTGGTGATCGAGTGAGGTGGCAGAACATGACCGCCCACGCTTATCGGCATGGCACATGATGGATGGACATGCTGATGATACAGTATTATTATCCACATCACAGAATGGTATAGAACAGGAGTCACCAAACTTTTTTCACGGCGGGCAGGATAACTGACAACATGACGAACGCAGACCACATGCTCATTCTGTACAATTCTTGCGCCGGTCTCCGTGGCAAAGGTCTTACGGACGCGGTTCGTAATCCCGTATACCCGCGTTCGAAACACAGCTTCGCGCGATTTGGCAGCAGGCCGCTTTGCACAGGTTTTTTACACTATGGTATGGGTACTTGTCGTTCACAAAGCAATGGGAAACTACTGAACGTAAAGTTGCCAAGACATCAACAACAGCAAAACATGCTGGTGTTGACTGCAAGCGTCCTGTAAAGGATAATCAACTAACTTAACAATACTTGCAAGCCAGAACGAAAGCTGGGGGGGGGGGGGGGGGGAGAGACGAAATACTAAGTTAATCATGGGTGAGTGGCGTGCAATGTACAAAAAAAAAAAAACACACACAAAGACAACCAACATATTTATTTACTAAGAAAGGTTATCAAAGAAGGCGACGTTAGCAAAGAGATAGTTACGTCAGACCTAGTGTGCACATATCCGAATCTCACAAACTAAGCAACAAATAATAGTTAGTGAGATTTTTGAAACTGACATTTGGGTTTCAAGATATCATCAATGTTTGGGATTGGAATTGCTTCATCCAGTCAAGAGAATTGCTTTCAAATGTTCATTAGTCAATCTCGTTCGATGTGTTGACTTCACATACTTCATTGTTTGAAAATGTTTGCTCACACACATAAGCTGTTCCAAACACTGATGCTATGCTAGCTGCAAATTTTTTCAGTATCGGAAATTCAAAGTCAAGTAAGCAGCGGTAAAATTCAACAAGATTTCCTTCTCTGTGCTTCTTTTTCAACAAGTCATTTGCTTGCAAATCATTGAGTTCCAACTGTAGTTCAACTGGCACATCATCAAGGTTACAATCAAACGGATTCTGAAATAGAAGAATGACACTTTCAATTCTGTCAAGATCTGACAATGTCTCCAAACATGCATCTTCAAGTCACGAATATTTTCTTTTTCGGAAAATCGAAGTTGACATCCTCGGCAATTGTAGCGCAAAACTCTCTGAAACATTGAAAATTAGAAAGGTTTTCTCCTTCCAGTTATGCTTCAAACAATGGCAGCTTTCTCCGAAATCCTGTGATGATTCTGTAGAGATCACAGACGAGATGATCCTTTCCCTGAAGTTTCAAATTCAGTTCATTCATGCGGAATGTGATGTCAACCAATAGTGACAACGTTAACAGCCGGGTAGGATCTGACAGATGTGGATCAGCTCTATCTTTTTTTTCAGTGAGGAAAACATATATTTCGTTTCGGAGCTTGTAAAAACGAAGCAAGACTTTACCGCGGCTAAACCACCTCACTGATCTGTGATGAGGCAAGTCACAGAATTCAGAATCAATTTCTTAAAGAAAAGCCTTGAACTGACGGCGATTTAGTGCATGTCCCCGAATGATGTTCACAGCAGAAACGACTGGGTTCAGTACACAAGAAATATCTAGGTTTTTCCCACAGATTGATTGCTGATGTATGATGCAGTGCATGAACAGAGATCCGGAATTAGCAAATCTTCCAACTGAATCCTGATCTGACCATCAGACCCTTCCTGAATCCAGGCATGTTTTTTTCCGCCAACAACTGTAACACCTCGAAGCTGATTCCACTGAAGGTTATAGTCTTGCAAAACATTTTTGCACTTCCATGCAAGCTGCAAACGGATGCCATTTCGTCCGTTATCTGAACGACCAAACTGACACTACAAATGAACACGAGAAGTTGTGACGTACTCGAGAGATCAGTAGACTCATCCAGTGAATACCACAACAAATTCCTAGTTTTCTCGCGTATCTGTAGCACTATGCTCTCTCCAAGTTCTTCTTTTCTTATCACAATTGAACTTGCCAAAAGGCTGATAGGTCCAAACACATCGGCTTTCTCAGGACACAAGTCACTTGCTGCTTACACAATACACTCTTTGGTGAAGTTGCCATCAGTAAACGGTTTTTCTCGTTCTGCCATCTTATGCACAATTTTGTAACTTGTACGAGCGACAGCTTTATTTTCAGCAAACTTTGCCGTGAACAGATTTCTTTGTGGTTTACTTGTCCTTTGTTTCCACAAAGAAGTACTTTATTCCCCATTCTTCATTGAAAACGCGACACTCGGCGTCCACTTTTCTTTTATTAGTAGCCATGATGAAGTGTGGAGTACACGGGATCTGAAAATGGAAAAGACATTGAATTAGAAACATAATTAAAATCCTATTGAAACACAAGAAAAGCAGTGGACTAGGGGGTCACTTGTGAGGCTACGTCTCACCAAAGGTACATATAACGTTTATAGGTACCTTTGGTAATTCAATATGTCTCATAATACGGTTTGCAAAATATATAAATAGGGCAGGCCTAAATAAACAGCCTAGAGCAGAGTTTTAGAGTTTTTCAACTGGGGTTCCGCGAATGGCAGCCAGGGGTTCCGCCAAACAAACCTAAATCGCCTAAATACAACATATCTGCCCATCTGGTTTATTACATAAAGTAAGATAGACACATGGATAATCGCACAGAGTTCCTTGAGCAACATAAACATTTGCGTAAGGATCTGCTCCAGCAGAAAGGCTGAAAAACACTGGCCTAGAAACCAGCTCGATTAACACCTTCACAGATACATTTTTCTGAGCTGGGGATAATATTTTCGTAGTAACATGAAGTTTCTATGGCATTTTAATGCTATGTTTGCTACTTTATTGACTCTATTCACATTTGTAGTTCACTTACCTACCACTGTCAAACAAGGAAGAACTTATTACATACCTATAAAATGATGACTGGCAAAAAGAAGTAAATATTTCTGGAGCATTATACCTGTTTTGACAGCCGGACGCATCTGGGGAAGGGAAAGATGCGCGCGTGTGTGTGTATTGCCATGGAAACCATGGTAACGCCAGAGCGTATCTGCGCAACCACGAGCCGGAGAAGGACTTAGGATGGCGCGAAATAAGCAAACTTTGCAATAAACAAGAAAATCTAGATACAATAATTTATAATTGAAAATAGTAATATTTAAGACACATAGCAGCCAGGGGGTCTGCGCACGTGTGAAGATCTCCTATTAATTTAAACATAATGTTTACATTTAAATTATATCACAACGTCTCGTGTTCCATACGTTATATCTAGCAAGTTCGAGGACCGTTGGCGGGCCGGATGAAATGACGTAGCGGGCCGGATCGCCCCGCGGGCCGATGTTTAGTGACTCCTGGTATAGAACAACTAATAACATCAACCAAAAGGAATAGTGAATTTCATAAATTATATCTTAACTTAAGATAATGCATACAGATAAAACTAATATGGAGAAATAAATATATGTTAATGAGGAAAATTTGGTGGTGGTGGGAAATTTGGAATGTCTTGGGTCATTCATTATCAACAATCAATCAATCAATCATGTGCCATGCCGGAAAGCGTGGGCGGTCATGACTCGCCATCTCACTCGATCACCAGTGTCGTGGATCAGCTCAGTGTTCCTGTCTCGTCCATGCCATGTGGCCAAGCCATCCAGGTATTTTCCTCTCGGTCTTCCTCTTGGTCTGTTCCCCTCGATCTTGCCAGTTGTCACTAAGTTCTCCAACCCATTTCTTCTCATAACATGTCCAAAAAATTTTGACTGTCTACGTCTAATTTCTCTAATCAGTTTACGATGTTCATTTGTCTCCTATAGTACTTGGTCATTGGTTTTTCTGTCTATCCATGGTATTCTTTGCATTTTGCTCAGAAACCACATTTCTGCATCAGATGCTTTTCAGCTTGCCTGCTCATTGTCCAAGTTTCACATCCATACAAAAGAACAGGCTCTATGTATCCCCTCAACACTCTTTTTCTCGTTTCAGTTGACATCTTTTTATTGGTCAGAATGTTTTTCATCTTGCTAAAGGCTACTTTCGCCATGACGATTCTTGTTCTAATCTATTCAAGGCATCTCCCATCAGATGTTATAACAGTTCCAAGATAATTGTACCGATTCACTTGTTGAAGAATATTTCTATTTACTTGTATATTACATTGTGGCATTTCTTCCTTCCTACTGACGACCATAACCTGAGTCTTTTTACAATTTAATTCTAACCCCAGTTGCTCACTGTGTACAACAACCGCATCTACTAATTGTTGCAGGTCCTGCGTGTTGTCCGCAATTAATACTGTATCATCTGCATATCTAATGTTATTGATGTTTCGTCCTCCAATGCTGATTCCATTTATATCCTCTACATTTCTGAAAATATTTTCACTGTCCAGGGTAAAAAGATCTGGAGACATCACACATCCCTGCCTAACACCTCTCTTAATTTGCTGATACTGTCCCACTTCATTATCAATCCTTATTGCAGCTTGTTGTTTCCAATATATGTTTTTTATAAGTCTAATGTCTTTCCCATCAATTTGTAGACCTGCAAGCATATCCACCATGCTGACGTGTCTAACGCTATCAAAAGCCTTTGTATAGTCAATAAAGCAAAGATGTATATCCTTGTTTACTTCTATAGCACGTTCAATAACTGTTCGCAGCATATACACAGCATTTACTGTACCCTTTCCTTCTACAAACCCGCATTGTTCTTCCCCTATTTCAGGTTGTATCTTCTTCCTCATTCTTTGCATGATAATTCTTAGCAAAATCTTTGTGATGTGACTCATTATACTAATTGTTCTATGTTGATCACATTCCAGGGTTCCTGATTTCTTTGGGATTGCAATAAATATAGAGTTACATAATTCAACAATGGTGACACAATAAAGGAAATTAAAAGACGAATATCAGCTGATTTTCAAACAACTAAAACAACTCAAATTGTGGAGTGGGACAGATATAACAACATAACTTAGATTTTTAAGAGCATGCATCTTTCATATTGCAACATACGCCTGCAGAACTGGACACTTACTAAACAAGCTGAACAACGCATAAATACCTTTGAATATAAATGTTAAAGACGGGTTCTAAGACTAACTTGGATACAGTAAAGAACAAATGCATCCAAACGACAAGAGCTGAATATTGAAGAAGGTTGGCTACTAAAGACGATAAAATAAAGAAAAATGAATTATTTTGGTCGCTTAAAACGTCATGAAGGCTTACAGAGAACAATAATGGAGGGGTGTGCACGGGAAGAGAAGAAGAGGAAGGCCGAGGAAAAGATCGGTGCAGGATGTGGCAGATGATCTGCAGATGTGTGTATCGGACGCGGGAAATCGTGCTTATGGCCGAGTTTTCCGGAAGGTTGTTAAGGAGCGAAGTTCTGAAAACGACATGCGGATGAATGAATTAATCCTCGGGTACAAGTGCTCTGTTGCTGCTTTCATCTCCTATAAGAGCAGCCCTAGGCTGTCGAGATGCTGTTGAAATAGCAAGAGAACAAAACGTCAATGATATTAATTGCTTTACCGTTTCGCATTCTTTTATATTAGGTTGAGGAATAATTCCTCTATATAATTTTCCACTTTAGCTATTTGCAAAGATTTGAGCCTCGTACAGCCATATTCAACATCTCTGCAATTTCTTCCCTTTTATTCAAACATTGTTACATCTCTACGGTTTGTTTACAGCAAATCGTTTTCACATTTACCAATTTTTTGATAAGAGAAGTAGAGAATTCTTTGTTCATGCACATATAGATGAGAAAGTTGATAGCTGAGTGAATTGGTACAAGAGAGAATATCCCGACATAAATATTGTCTGTAATATTGACCAGAAAGCCAAAACTAAAGATCACTGTTGGTGGGCATGTACAAATACAGAAAACGCCGAACATTAGAGCGAAAAACTTGACACTTCTTAAAGCAGCCATCGCGTTATCTCTTAGTGTAATATCAGCTTCAGATATATTCAGCCTCCGTGAATTGGCTGATTGCTTGTGTTTGAAAGCCACGTGAGCGATTTTAAAGTAACAAACAAACACGACGATAAGAGTTAAATAATATAAACTGTTTCCTGTGCTTTTGTATCCCAATGGCAGATATAATAAAATACACCGTGTGTGATACTTATCATCATAGAAGGCTGTAGGCGAGACAACGATAAAGATGAAACTAATCATCCATAAGACTGCCAGAACTACATATGTACGCCTCTTTGTCATCTTCCTCATGTAATAAAACGGATGGGCTATCTGAATATACCGATCCACTGCTATGACTCCCATGTGAATGACAGAAAGAGTGGTTGTTCCCGAGGTCAGTCCAGATATGAAACATTTCATCAGCTTTGATTTCATAAAGTACGGCAATTGAAACGGCACAACCGAAATCTGATTGAAGATAAACGCTATAGCTAATAAGATGTCATTCACTGCCAAAGATGCAACAAAAATGTTCGCGTTCCGTTGCAACTTTTCTGTACAACATATTATAAAAGCCACAAGCGAACATTCAAAGATTGATACAAAACTGATGATTGCCGTAATGTAGACAACATACATGTCAAAGTTTCTCTTCATTACACAGGGATCTGTTTCATTGGAAGGCATATTAGTGGTGTCTGATAGGCTTATATTATTGCCATTATTATCAACGTGGTTAAACTCCACTTTGAGTTTTCTGAAGAAACGGAAAAAAAAAAATACGACACTGCTATAACTATGTAACACCACAGACTCACTTCGTACAACTCCTTAACTCTTAAATTATGGTGTGCCACTTTATGTAGCTCAACAAGTCGTTGCAATGTGACCGACATTCACACATAGCCGCTTCAGTAGTACAGACTTACTACGTCGTGGTTAGCTAAAATAGAGACTTCGTGTTCCTTTCCGATATTTCTATAAAACACTGCAGGTAATGTGTGTGTATTTGTGGTGGAAAAGTGCTTTGCCATCACCATATTCCATGCCGAAAAACGTGGGAAGTCAAATTGGCTATGACATACTATTAGCAGTCTTGAATCAGGTCAGTATTCTTATCCTGATAATGTCATGTGGCCAGTCCAGCTAGATCGTGTTATTCCTCTTGCTCATATCCTCCTCTTGCGCTTTCCCTCTCGTTTGCCAGTTACAACTAACTTTTCAAATGTATTTTTTCACTTCATATAACCGACAATAGCTGTCTACATTTCATTTCTGTAAGTATTTTAGGATTTATTTGTTTCTTGTATGATTTCCACATTCTCTTTTCAGCTCTCGGGGTTATTCTTTGCAAACCCGTGCCTAAACCTCAGCAAAATATATATTTGATTAGCAATAAAGAAAACAGAAAGTTAACTGGTGGTGTAGCTCATCTAATTAAAAGACATGTCTTTAAGCTCACCATCGACGAAGTGTAGTTAATCATAAACTGTCTGTGTTTACTGTTTATAAACGTTGACATCCATATAATATAAATCATATTAATTGACTTATAATCACAAAGCAATAACTCGCCATTATGCAGAACAGCTGGATATATGTCGCAAGTTTACAAACGTAAATCTGTGCGTAAAGAGTAGCCACTTTAGTAACATATTCTCAGTTGCTTGTTAATTATATAACCTGCATAGTTGGATACCTCTTGAATAACTCAAATCCAACGGTACCTTATTCAAGTCTGTAGGTCAATTATAAGCCGAAATATTAATGCCTGTGTGCCAGTTTATCATTTAATAGGAACATGTAGGGAAAAAACACAATTTTGACCTTTTCACATTTTGTGACCCTACCTACACACTCACATAACTGTGCGTTACACTCATGCCAAGGGAGATTACCACAGCGGCCCGTCTAACTCAATGACAAATAGCTCTGCCAGTTTATATATATATATATATATATATATATATATATATATATATATATATATATATATATATATATATATATATATAGCCGGCTCCATGGCCGAGGGGTTAGCAGCTTTCTCCGCTAACCCCGAATACTCTCGTCACGTGACGCGACGAGAATTAGCAGTGGTTCGAATCGCAAAAGTGACATGAGAGTATGGAGCCGGTCGCTCAGAAAGTCGTGGCGTGCTGATGAGCGTAATCTAGCCTAGGAATCAACATACAGCTGAAAGATGCTGGTGTTGACCGCAATATCCTGAAACAGGATGGAAACGCGGGGGAAAAAAAAAAAATATATATATATATATATATATATATATATATATATATATATATATAGTAGGCCTCTTTCAGTCCTGAAGGACTATAGAGTTGTGCCGCTTGGGAGGTGCCTGGCAGCACCGCTGGTGACTGTATAGTCCAATTCGAGAATGACAATCTCTGTCACAGTTTCCGCATCTGTGAGACGAGGCAAGTCCCGCAGTAAGTGACTGCTCTTTGTGCCTGTGCCGTCTCTCCTCAGTTTTTTGGATCTGATTGCGCTCAAAGAGCACCAGTCCGTTTCGTACATCTCTTCTCCAGGAGCATCTGTCTGTTGCAACTCTCTCCCACGTGTCTGGATCTATACCAATGGTTTTCATATCTTGTTTACACACATCCCTATATCGCATTTGGGGTCTTCCGGTTGGCCTCTTTCCTGTGGCTAGTTCTCCGTAAAGGAGATCTTTGGGAATACGTTCGTCCTCCATTCGAGATACGTGGCCCAACCACCGGAGGCGTCTCTGCTTGAGGAGGGTGTGCACTGTGGTAATATCTGCTCTTTCAAGCACCTGTTTGTTTGTTATGTGGTCTTTCCATGTTATGCCCAGGATACGTCTCAGGCATCTTATGTGGAAGGAATTCAACTTCCTTTCCTGTCTTGAGTACAGGGTCCAGGATTCAGACCCGTAGAGTAGTGTGCTAACAACACAAGCTTTATATACTTTAGCTTTTGTACGCTCTGTTAGTCTATTATTCTCCCAAACTCTTTTAGCTAGCCTGGAAAATGTTGTGGCTGCCTTTCCAATGCGTCTGTCGATTTCTGTCTCTAATGAAAGATTATCTGATATTGTCGATCCCAGATACACAAAATCGTGGACGACTTTTAATTCATAATTAGAGATTTTGATTGACGGAGGCGCATCAGCATCTTGTTCCATCACCTGTGTTTTATTTAGGCTAATGGTGAGCCCAAAGTCTTTGCACGCAGCTGCAAAACGATCGATGAGCCTTTGGAGATCTTCTGCTGTATGAGTAGTCAGTGCTGCATCATCTGCAAAAAGTAGTTCTCTTACGCATCTTGGTCTTATTTTGGTCTTTGCCTTGAGTCTTGATGGGTTAAAAAGTTTGCCATCAGATCTTGTGTGGAGGTATATGCCTTCAGTGGCAGTCCCAAATGCTTGCCTTAAGAGAACAGCAAAGAAGATACCAAAGAGTGTAGGAGCAAGCACGCATCCCTGCTTTACTCCGCTGCTGATGCTGAATGACTGGGATGTTGAGCCGTCAAATAAAATGGTCCCCTGCATGTTTTCGTGGAATGATTTCACGAGACTAAGAAGGGTGGGTGGACATCCAACCTTTTCAAGGACCTTAAAAAGGCCGCTTCTGCTCACGAGGTCAAATGCCTTTGTGAGGTCGATGAAGGCTATATATAATGGCTTCCTCTGTTCTCTGCACTTCTCTTGGAGCTGCCGGAGTGAGAAAATCATATCGATGGTGGACCTGTTGGGTCTAAATCCGCACTGCGATTCGGGGTAGATTCTTTCAGCAAGAATGTGTAATCTTTTAAGGATTACTCTGGCAAAAATCTTGCCTGTAATGCTGAGAAGGGAAATGCCGCGATAGTTGTTGCAGTCGCTTCTGTCGCCTTTGTTTTTATTAAGGGTAACGATGTGTGCGTCTTTCATATCTTGTGGTATTGATTTTTCTCTCCAGCAGAGCTGTAATATTGCATACAGTTCTGGGATGATTGTTTCTTTGCTACATTTTAAAATTTCAGGTGGAATACTATCTTTTCCAGGTGCCTTGTCGGATTTGAGAGAGTCTAGTGCTTCGCTGATTTCTGTGAGGCAAGGTTCGTTATCCAAGGCATGCATGGCGGACTGTTGATCGATGGCTTCCAGAGCTTCTTCGCTGACAGTGTTATCCACTGCGTATAGCTCTGAGTAGTGTTCTACCCAGCGATCCATTTGTTTCGCTCGATCTTTTATGATTACCCCCTCAGTTGATCGTAAAGGGGCCATCTTATTTTTTGATGGACCGACAGCTTGCTTGATGCCCTCATACATTCCTCTTATATTTCCAGTGTCTGCACAAGTTTGAATTTGAGCAGAGAGCTGTAGCCAGTACCTGTTCGCACATCTTCTTGCCATCTGTTGTACTCTATTTCTGGTCGTTCGCAATGCCTGCAGTGTTTTCTCTGAAGGTGATGTTTTATACATCGAGAATGCATGTATCTTTATCTCCAGGACTGGGAGCATCTCTTCAGAGTGTGCTTCAAACCAGTCGGTTGACTTAGTTTGCTTCTTGCCAAATGTTGATAGTGCTGTATTGTAGATGGTGTCGCGAAAATGACTCCATCTCTCGGTGGAATCTCCGTCTGTGGGGCCGGGCAGAGTATCCGCTAGAGCCTGCATGAATTTGTTGACCTTCTCTTTATTTTGGGTGCCACTGGTGTCAATGCGTGGTCTTCCTTCTGTTCGGCTTCTGTAGATTCTCTTGGGCTTTATCTTCACCTTGCTGGAGACGAGTGAATGGTCGGTGTCGCAGTCAGCACCATGATAGCTGCGAGTCATCCGTACATTGCGGAGGTTGCTGCGTTTAGTGAGCACCAGGTCGAGTTGGTGCCAGTTCTTTGATCTGGGGTGCCTCCATGACACCTTGTGTTGAGGTTTCGTGTCAAAGAAGGTGTTGGTCACGCACAGATTATGGTGGCTGCAGAATTCCAAGAGACGTTGTCCATTGTCATTGATCTTCCCAAAGCCAAACTGTCCTAGACATGAAGGCCAAGATTCGTGATCGGAGCCAACCCTGGCATTGAAATCCCCCAGGATAAAAAGATGTTGTTTCTCTGGTGTTTCACTGACTTCTTTGCTAAGGTCGTCATAGAACTTGTCTTTAGATTCTGATGCTGCAGTTAGTGTTGGGGCGTAAACGCTTATAATACTAACTGGGCCTGCCTCTGTCTGGAGTTGGAGCTTCAATATTCTTTCAGTGCCATCACTTGGTGGTATGATGGAATTGAGCAGCTTGTTTCTGATAGCGAAGCCAACTCCATGCTCCCTGGTCTCTCCGCACGGCTTGCCATGCCAGTAGAAAGTGAAGTCCCTCTCCTTGATGCTTCCAGTTTCTTGGAGTCTGGTCTCTTGCAGGGCGACAATGTCTATCCCCAGTCTTAGCAGTTCGTTGTTTATCACTGCAGTTTTGCGGGCATCCACAATCTCATTTAGATCGTCTGAGATGCCAGGGGTCATGGTTCTTACGTTCCATGTTCCCAGCCTTAGGGCCGGTTGTTCTGTTTTTTTCTTGCTGTTAGGTGTATAGATTGTGGTCCATGTGTCAGGATTTCCCCCTAAGCTCCACACACCCTCAGGAGCAGATGAACCGTGGCGAGACAACACCTTATTGACTGGGGGATGCCCAGCTTAGGCGGGCGGTAGCTGTCTAGTGAGATACGATGATCTCTCCCACCGTCGGAAGTAGCCCCTGGCGCCTTGCTCTACGCCAGTCGAGCATTAAGACTTATAACCGGCAAATGCTACTTCCCGTGTTGTGTCACCGCTTTACGCGGTGCTGAAGTGACCTCTTCAGGGCACAAGCCTGGGCAATGGAAATCGGAGAACCAGCTGTTGCCCAGTAGCAGGTTCCCCCTCTCCACGTCACCGATGTTGACCAAGGGAAAGGCAGTAGCCAATGCAACTTGGCATCGGTGCCGTCGCAGGAGTTGCCAGAACTATGTTGTTTACAACATGGAACTGCCTTAGGGACTCCATCTCCGGATTTGTCCTCAGGGTTTACTCCCGAAGCCTTTCCCATATGGGTATACCCGCAAGGCAGCGGAGGTTTGAGATTTAGAGTTCCCTCTCTTAGAAGAGATACCAACCAAGGCTGACGAGCCTCCTCTGCCCGGGAATCAATAAGGAGGGAAGTCTACCATTCTTCCTTCCTGGCAGTGACCATACTGATCGGATGACCGTAGCCATTGTCTCTACTGAGAGATCCTCTGCCCACCGTCACTGACTTGAAACCATAACCAACAACTATCTGTCGGCTGCTCCCAAGTCCAATCCACCACCTGCTCCCATGGCTTCACGTTACCCTGTTGGGGGGGGGGGGGGGGCTAAACGGGTACTCCACCTTGCCCAAGGGTGTCCCGTAGGCTAGCGGAGGGAAGGAGGCACCTTACTTCTCCTTTGATAGGGTATACCCCTACCCCGCTACCCGGATATATATATATATATATATATATATATATATATATATATATATATATATATATATATATATATTTATATATACACACACACAAATGTACATATGATATCATTTTATTTTATTTCGTTTCAGCTTACCCTTATTATACTTGAACCGGTGTGATTTTTTTTCTCTGGGGATGCCTAAAATCAAAGGTATACATTCATCGTCCCCGATCTATTGAACAATTGAAAGATTCAATTCATCAAGAAATTGAGTCTATTCCACATGAAATGATCCGCCGAGTTATAGACAACTTTCGCGAACATTTGACTCATGTAATTTTTAAAAGAAAATGGAATAAAACGACATCATATGTACATTTAGGAAATAAAAATACCTTTTTTCATTATTCAAACAATACAAAACAAAAAGACATCATGTGTACATTTCATAAATAAAAATACTTTTTTGTTCATTTATTCTAATTTAGTTTTATTAAAGTTACAAATATGTCAGATCATTTTGCCCCACCCTATATATATATATATATATATATATATATATATATATATATATATATATATATATATATATATATATATATATATATATATATTCATTATTCTGCCCCACCTATATATTTTCATCATTTTGCCCCACCTATATATATATATATATATATATATATATATATATATATATATATATATATATATATATATATATATATATATATATTTACACACACAGATATATACATCTCCACGTAATGATGTGATGACGTCATACCACTCGCGGACTGCACACGCATTCTTGCCAAACAGGCCACCAGCGTAGATAGATGCATTTCGACAAAAGATGTTCCGCTGGAAAGATGAAAGATTATCAATGATCTGCTCCGTGTAGAGTGATGAAAAATTACATATACATATGCATTCATTATCATTGTAGTCACTCTGAATATTCCATAACAATATTGAATGTTCTTTGCTCGAGTAAAACTACCATCTCCCACCATTGAAATACCACATTACAGCATGCGATCTTCATAATCGCAGTGTGACATTGATTGCCAACTTAAATGGTCGAAAATTATAAAATACACATAAAAATGTATGCTAAATTTAATAATGTATAGTATAACAATGTAGTATGTTTCATAAAACGGTATTTACTGGTATACTTACTACTTAGAATAGATATCCTGGTTCTCCGGTATAACAGGGATTCTCGAAGTGCCAGAAATGCACAAAGCAAAACGGGGTGTGAAAAACTATATCAAGTAATCGATGTCTGTTTTAACTCGATGTTGAAATAATCGGGGAATTTAACATCATGAGTACTCTAAACCTCATTAAATCGGCGGCACAAAACCAAGAAAACGAAAGTTACCGCAAACCATATTCGTTAAAGTTAGGCAACCGAAAACGTAATGCCTAGTAAAGAGAATACTCCGTCTAATACATATTGTAATCTATTCCTCTAATGTTGGATAGCACACACACACACACACACACACACACACACACACACACACACACGCGCACGCACGTACGCGCGCGCGCGCGCGAATGAGAGATATCACAGGTTTAAAATAGTAAATAGCTGACTAACTCATAACTGTAAGCTGCATCACATTTCGGTGTTTTGACTCCATCGTGTTTCACTTAAATGTTTCATAATCAAGTCTGCTAAAACATGCGATTCTAAAGCCACATTTTATAGTAATTGACTTATAATTACTGACAAATAACCGCTGGATATAAGTCTTAGGTTTACAAATGTAAATCTAATACATGTTAGATTCTTGTCCTCTAAATTTCGATGCGACACGGGCGAGTAACAGATATCACAAGTTTAATATTGCTGAGTGATTAAGTTACGTAACTGTGTCGTGTATCGATGCCATCAAGCTTCACATTTCAAACATTTCATAAACCAACCTGCTGAACCCTGCGGTGTAGTTTTGATAACCTGGCACCAATCGTAAAAGCTCTTCATCTCCATGGTAACGCTTAGCAACTCTACAAAATGGAGTCATTTTATAGATAATTAAATAGCTGCATGAATGTTGATCGGGGCTTAAAGTTGAAGATAAACAGTGAGCTAATAACACTTGCTGATGAATTTCTAAATAATGGAGACAAATCAAGATAGTTTAACTGGAGGTTTCATATTAACATTGTCATTGTAAAGCGTTATCGACACTAACAGTGGTCATAATAGGCGTTGTGGATGTAGCCTTCTTGTTCTAGTGCGTTGTTGATGTGTGTATAAGTAGCCGAGTTACTAAATGGCCGGTGTTGAGATAATCAGTCTTATAAGACGTTAAAAACAGTCAGTTGCATATACTTTACAGGACGTCGCAGTTAATCTCAGCATTTTTTGTTTGGCTTTCTGTGATTTCTTGGCAAGTTAACGTTCAGTAGTTTGCCATTACTTTCTGAACGACCGGCACTCATACCATCTTATAAAAACTACTGTCAAATCGCCCGAAGTTGTGTATTGAATGCAGGATTACGAACAGCGTCCGTAACCCACCCTTCGCCATGGAGCCGTACACTGAAACATACACCGAGACGTATGAGACGTACACTGGACACATTGGGTCTTGGAATAATTAATCTTTTGAGACATACTTTGACAACACTATGCATTAATATAATCAGTCTTATGAGCCGATAACTCAGATTGCTGAAGTTAGTTGCCTGTCCTTTCCACTACGTCATAATCAACCCCAGCATTTTCTGGCTGTTTACGATTGACCAGAGTATTTTACGTTCAGTAGTTCGCCATTGCTTTTAGAGCGACCTACGCTCATACCATGAAATAAGCGCAATAAATTGTGTTACATATTGTTTACGGCTGATTTCGATACCCGACTGGGTATGCCTAGGAATTGTGAATTACCTTCACTGCCCCTAAGTCACAGAGCCAGTCTGAGAATACTAGCTGTTGAATATTCAGTATTATTTACATGAGTCATACACTGAAAATCCTAGGTGTTAGAATAATTAGTCTTATGGAACATACAACAGCATAACTATGCGCTAGAATACTCAGTTGTATGTACAATAGCAATGCACTGAAATAATATGTGTTAGGATTTGTGTGTGTGTGTGTTTTTTTAACGCTTGCTCGCTTACCAGTCCATAGTCCATACACACAATTTATAGTAGTGATGGACTTAAATTTGCGTGTGGATTAACTTTTCCTATTAACAGTGTTCCACGCCATCAGGCAAAGCCACTCCGACTTCAGAGGTACTTTTAATTTACGTCCCCAATTCAAGGACGACATGTCAACATTTTAGTCCACCTGTTCGGTGTAGGGGTTGAACCGCTTACCTCGGTATCAGCACAACGGATGTTTAAGAACACTCCTTCTTACCCATTCGACCATGCTGACCTGTCTGTGTTAGGATAATCCGTCTTAAGACATACACTGAAATTATTGTGTGTTTGGATAATCCGTTTTATGGTTAACATTGAAATACTATGTGTTAGGATAATCAGTCATATGGCAGGTCATTTGAAAAATCGCCCTTGTGGCTTTCAAACACAAGCAATAAGCCAATTCACGGAGGATGAATATATCTGAAGCTGAAATTACACTAAGAGATATCGTGATGACTGCGTTAAAAAGTGTCAAGTTTTTTGCTCTGATGTTCGGCGTTTTCTGTATTTGCACATGTCGAGCTGCGTTGATCTTGAATTTTGGCGTTCTGGACAATATTTCAGACAATATTTACGCAGGGTTCTCCTCTCTTGTACGGATCCATTCAGTATCAACTTTCTGATCTATATGTGCATGAACAAAGAATTATCTACATCATTTATCAGAAAATGGGTAACTGTGAAAGAGGTTTGCTGTAAACACATTAGAGAATTGTAACAATGTTAAAAAAGGAAGAAATTGCGGTAAATGAAACAATACCGAGTATTTCGAATATGCAGTGGTTGATTCTTCGCTGATCAAATCTTTGTAAATAACAAAAGCAGCAGACTTTCTAAGGGAAACATTCCTCAATATAATCTGCAAGCTCCCAATACTGTTTTACAGTTAACACTGTCATGATAACTGGATGTCTTTTGTCTATTGACTTAGGACAGTCTCACGAAAAATTTTACACAATCTTCATAAGAATTTGACAGCAGCATGGCCCTAGCAATATTGATGATAAGACAAAAGCCCGAAATGACATTACAAAAGCTTACCCTTTTATTAGTAGATATTTACCTCAGCGGTGATATGACATAAAAAGTTCGTCCAGCGACGAACAAGCTTTCCAACGGAACACCAAAGAGATACCAAAAGTCGAAACAAGGTAATATTTCAACATTTCATATATCTAGTTACGTCACTGGGTTAACGCAACTCTTTCCTCTCCACCATAGGATTTGGGCATTCTGTCATCGTGTCCCAGGTATCTAGTGTCTCGTTTTTGTACCCGTCAAAATGTTAGCTAACTTGCCTTATACACAACCCTGGTTTCTCCAAAGAGGGACCATTAAGCGGTGTCTGAGCTGACATTCAGTCATCAGATTCTAACTAATTCCCTAGTGCGATGATTGACTTCCGGTTCAATATGGCGTATAGGTGTGCAATCCGTTAAGGTCGTGGCGTATTTTTGCTTCTGGTTTCGATTTACTTGTGTATTTTCCCCAATTTGGACTTGTATTACATGGTTCCATCGCCCAGCAACTGAGCGGAATGCTTGGTGTTACACTGTGAGCTGTGGATTTCATGTGGAATACTTTTCCATCAGCGTTGGTTTATGTTGGAAACTGCGCGTTAAAACAAAATTGTGAATGACTGGTTGTTGAACTAAATGATCTGCCACAAGCAATACTGCTCGTGCAACTGCTGGTTTCTTCAGTGACTCTTCTTCAATCGACGAAGAACTGTAAGTACAGTGCCGAACTATTTAGCTGGCATTTAATCAGCGGTCTTATGCAGGCTTTTATGTGTATATACGTGCTGTTGGTTTTGTCGAGACTGCTGTTTGTTCTATTTTTCACATGGAACATTGAAGAGCTCTATGTATGATATTCGCTGGCGCAGGACGGAGCAAATATGGGGTGACCCGTAGCCATGATGTTGAAACTGCTATTAATGACTAATGCGGTACCATTGCTATATAGTCTTTGCTTATAATTAACATTACTGATATCAAACATGCTTTCTTTCTATTTTTGTTTCTTTCTTTCTCCTTCGTATTCTTTCTCTTCTTCTTCCCTTTATCCCCTATTGCGGCATAGGTCATCATCCAAACCTCCCCTTCAGCTGAATGACTGTCCTCCCAATATTATTCATCGCCTTGAAACTCTTAAAGTTTGGGGACCGATGTTTCTATGGGTGTGGGTTTGTGTGGCTGGCAGTGGCGATTGATGAAAATTGTCTGGTTACGGATGTCCAGTTTTTCTTTTAGAGTGTGGTTTATTAATTGTCCAGGATTGATTCGCAGCCATATGTTAGAACTGGTTTTGTGTAACATGCATGTATTCTTTTTCTGATTTCTAAAGAGAAAGACTTATTACATAATATGTTCTTCATATAATAGAATGCAGTTTTTGCATGTTCTAATCTGTACTAATCACAACTTATATCTGAACATAGCAAAAACAAACATAATGCATACAGATACAACTACTATGGAGAAATAAATATAAGTTAATGAGGAAAGATTGGAGGTGATGGAAAATTTCGAATATCTTGGACCATTCATTACCAATGGTGACACAATCAATTGCTCTTCAAAGACTAAAACAACTGAATAAATTATGGAGTGCGACAGATAGAACTACAAAAATTAGATTTTTAAGAGCATGCATATTTCCCATTGCCGGTCTCTCTCGTCGAGGGGTTACACGACTTTCTCCGTAATCCCGTTTATCCACGCAGGGTCTCGCGGCGCGCGAGAATTGGAAGCGATTCTACCCGCATTGGTGAATTGCGGGATAAATGAGCCAGCCGCTCAGAAAGCAATGGCAAACTACTGAGCGTAATCTTGCCAAGAAATCAACAATCAGCTGAAAGATGCTGATGTTGACAGCGATGTCCTGTAAAAAGGATATGCGAATAAAAAA